>JAWWEQ010006548.1:0-50193 GCA_035583055.1 Torymus tubicola
TTGTTATTCGTTGGCCCAAAAAATTGACCAACCGTTGCAGTTAAACCATTTTGGTTGGGTTATTTTCTACCAGGGTAATTTCAAGGGAATTATGTTTAATAGTTCTATGTATTTCAACGTTAACTAGGTTTATTTATATGAAAGATCTAATTCAGTGACACAAAAATTAAAACTTCGATGGATATGCTCATATCGAAAATACTGATCCGCGAATCTATCACTCGAGGTAATACTCACTCAAATAATTTGGGTAGTGAAGGCAAATCATAAGATTCTGTACATGTAGGGATGATATATTTAATTATATAAGAAATTTGAATACATTTTGCATATACGATATATTTACCGATACAAATAAAAGAAAATTTGTAATATACTTATGTTTTAATAAAAAATTTTCCATAAAACCTCAAAATGTATATTATTTTCAATCTCAACTAAAGTTTATGGCTGAAACATTTCTTTTAAATTTTATTATATAACTTCGTAAATTTTTCGTTTTATTTTTTTCAAGATAATATAGTTAATGTTACTATATTGTTTAATTACATAAACTATTTTTTTTAGTTAAATTTACTAAAATATTATAGTAGTGACAAAATCACACTATATTTTATGATACTTTTATAATTAAGTTAACTATATTTTTTTCTCGGTGTATCATTGAGCTCGCATCCAAACCGTACAATCCACTGTATAATTTATCACTACATAATTTCCTTTTACTTTTACTCCTATCCTAAAAAATCCAACCTATCCCTTTATTTTCTCATTCTAACCCTTTACCCCATCCAAACGCCATTCTCCTAATAATCCCAAATAATCGCAGGCCGCATAATCCAACCACGCGCACAGCTATATACACACACACACACACATGAAACCCGCAAAAAAGGCATGCGCGTGCGCATTGCACAAGACCGACTAAACAAAAAAAAAAGATCGTGCGAACGCGCGCACGCGAGCGGCGGAAAAGTGAGCACAGTAGAAGAGGAGGCGTAAAACAGAGCTGCAGTCGGAGAAAAACAACGCGAAACAGACACGAGAGGAGCGCATGAAAAAAAGAGCATCGACGCGCTCGCGCAAGAGAGAGAGAGAGAAAACCCGGCAAGCGAAGAGAGGTAAAAAAAAAGAGACGAGAGTAATCCACACTCTCTCTCTCTCTTGCTCGCACGGTTGAAATTTCCGAATGATTTAGCGCTGTTTCAAAACTCGCGCCATGTGGCGACGGCGTCGGCGTGAACGTTCGAAGGGCCGTTTCACCTCTTTTCCCCCCTCTGAGCGCGCGTACGCGATTTTTCGACTGTAGTTTATGAAAAAGTTTCGCGCGTGCGTTATGAAATTTTCATTCTCCCAGGGCCGAGGCGGCGAAATATTAAAGAGAAATTTATCGCGCCGAGAGAGAGAGAGAGAGAAAGGCGCGAACAACGCCGGAATTTATTGGGAAGAGAAGGGTTGGTGTGTACGTGTCGCGCGTCAAGGAGAGGATTTTCGCGACTCGACGTTGTGCCCGCGTTCTCGTCAATGCCCGAAGAGTGAGGAGGTAATGATTTACGGTTCAGTAGTGCGAGTGCGCCTACTATAGTCGCTGTTGAATTTGAAGAAAATCCGGGGAAAACGTGATGAATAATTTACTGGAAATTTCGGTTGGGTTCAGTTTTATACTTTAATTGTTGTAACTATGTGAGGTTATTTAACATTTTTATTTTAATTTTTTTACCGTAGTGGAAGGTTAGAGTGGTTTACGTTTCGAGACGCAAACTAATTAATTAATTATTTTTTTGGTTTATTGTCGAAAGTATGATGACATTCTTTCTATACAAGAGTTTTTAACCGGAGTTTACTTTTGCATAACACTTATATTTTTAGTCTGAATTGTCTACGTTTTTGTCATTTTTGACAAAACTCATTCATTAGATATAATTTTCAATTGCAATGCACTGACAACTTTTTTGATAATACTAAAGAATGAATCGTTGTAGTTATGTTTTTAAATAATTTGTAATCGTAAACAAAATTAAGTATAAAAATATCTTTGTGCGTTAACCGAACAGTGGGGTTAAAAATTTACTGAAATTCATTCGAGGAAAAAGTAATTTCCTGGCATGATTGTGCCTTTTTAGGCCGTAATTGTTTTTTCCTATTCACAGCAATTCGCAAGAAATTGGTATAGAGCAATTAAAATATGATTGAAAACCGGAAAAATAATAATTGTAACGTTTAACAGGGCATTGTTTCCATTGTTTGTGTCCTATTGTTATGTCAACCCGCAGCGAAAAACTTTATTAATGAAAACTTTATTATAACTCACGGGTACAAAGAGAAATTTTTATTATGTTTTTTATTAAAATAAATATGAGAAAATTAAGGTCAATTGATATCTGGCAATTATCATGTTTTTAACATTCACAATTTTTGACCTCAAAAAGAATTGTTTTATCAGTACATAACTGTCATTTCACTCTTGTGGACATGATGTTTCATTGTTTCGGATTCTTTTGAGTCCAATCGTATATATATCGATAAACGAAGAGATGGTGTAAAAAATCATCGTTATTTTATAGATTATTGAAATTTTTTTTATCGTAAATTGGAGTATAAATTAATAATAATAACAAGCTTATATTAATGGAAATTCCTAACAGTTATTGAATGAAATTTAATAATAGTTAACTCCGCCTGTCTTTTGCTGATATTTTATTTTGTAAAATTGTTTACTTCAAACAGAATTTTTTGAAAAGAATGTTCATACATATCCGATTTAAAAACTGGATGGTTATTATAGACCTATTTTACGTTGCTATTATGTCGATTTATTAAAAAAAAACGGTTCGCCAAACACACAAAAAGCTATTCATATAGAATGCTAGTAGATTTTCACTAATTGTAGGTTTATAAGCATACCACTGATTCGATATCAGTGCTTATTCACAAATTTCAATTCAAAGTGTAAACATGTCTTTACAGAATAATTACTTCCTAAAACGTCAAACAAAAATCAACCCTGAAACTATAAAAAACCCAAAAATCTTGAATATCAAAGCGTCTTCGAAATTCTCCCCTTACACCCAATATCGCGGGCAACTTCCGTCAACTTCAATCCCTATTATGCGTTTCCGCAGCCTTCCATTCACCCTTGCGTATATACCAGTTCCAAAACCAACCTACCGCTTCGCGTTGCTGAGCCAATAGAGCCGCTCGACTTCGCGTATATCGATGTTTAATTAAACGCCTCAACTCTCCTCGAAAAACCCAAACTTCGCGTCGTCATCGTCGTCGTCGTTCCGTACGACGAGCAACGACTTTCGATTAATTCAGCCCATTGTGTGTGAGCGCAAGTCGCTTCTCCTCCTTCTCCTGATCCGTTTACACATTCACGATTTTCCACCAGGTGTGTGTATGTCTGTGTGTATACCTACGATATCGAATTCCCCTGCGTAATCTCAGCCCCCCGTACCCTTTTCGAAGTTCGCTCGGTTGTACTTGGGAATAGTTTTGCGAGATGTGGGGGGTGGGGTGGGGCGACGGTTATTGTACAGGAAGAAAGACGCGAACGCGTGTTTCCTTATTGTGAAGAGAGAAAGGAGGTTTGATTCCGCTCTGATGCTTTGGGTTAAAGCTGACGGGGTTGGTTTGTCTTTCGCATTGATTTTCATGGGGGAGTGATGGTTGCTTATCAATTATTCCTACAATTTGCGAGATACTACTAATTAAATATGATTAAGTGTGTTTCAAACACTGATTTTTTGTTGAATAAATTTATTTTTTTGGTGATATTTTAAAATATTTCGAGCATTGAAATTATAAATACAAATATTTTTCATTCCAATATATAAAATGCACCATTTGATATTGCTTAACTACTATTTAAACAACATATTTATTCTTTAAAAAATTCCATTTAAAGTTCGCAAAAACATCCGCCCACAAAACCAATACAATGCCGATATTCTAACTGCTCGCTATCGGTCTCATGATTTTTTTTCATAAAAGCGCGCATACGAAAAGTACATATAAATAAATGAAAGTTTTTTTCCATCTACCATTCACAACTGCCTACATTAATTAAACCATTAATTTTAAAATTCCTACTTTCAATAATTCCCTCGAGCATTATATACAAAATCAAACTGTCTGAGTTGCAGCCGTCGCTTATAACAATATAGTAACGCCCTATACGCGAACAAAAGTATAAGCGCATACTTTTCCCAACCATCAATGCGCGTCCGCCTGTATACATATATATAGTCTCGCGTTTCTCCCTCGTTTTTCCAAGATTAATTCCAACAACGTTTCCCCAACGGCACGCGTACACTTTCATTCTCCGTGCACGCCCAACTTCCCCTGGCGAAATTGCTTAAACGTAAACAGCGAACTCGATGCAACAATTCCGCGTATAGAGAGAGAAAGAGTCGCGCCCGCGCGCACACGAAGGAGTTTAATTTTTCCGTGGCCTCAGCAATATCAATCTCCCTCTCTCGCTTTTATCGTGAGCTCGAAAGTCGCGATAGTTCCCGCGTATATATACCGAAAAATCTTCCTATACGAGTTTTCTCCCCCTCCTAGCTTCGTGTTTTTCTTCTCTCTTTTCTTTCGGTTTCTTCCCGCGGCACGCGGACTTCGATCGATGCTCTCCGAGCGCGCCTTCAATTATGGGAATTGCATGCAGTAGTATATATAGCAGCGTGCGGCTCTCTATACCGTGTAGGAGTCGTTAAAAAAGTTTAACCGCTGCGTTTACTACAAGGTAAACGCATAGACCTCGTGTTTGCGTTTTTTCTTTTTGCTTTTGCTTTTTTTTTTCACGAAAAGGTACAATTTTTCGACAACGCGCGCGTGGTTTTCGATCGAATTTTGTCTACGCCTCGGGGCAAGTTGATTTGAGGGCAATTTTTTTATGGTGAAAAATGATTCGCTAAAGCGAAGGGGAAGTATATATATATAGGACGAACGCTGCGGTTTTGAGAGGGAAATTTTTTTCGGAAAATTTAAATGAAGCTTTTACTGTTATGAAATAGGAGGATTTGTGTTGTACATGATATAGAATGGTTTTATATAAGATTAATATACTGTTATGTGTAATCGGTATTTCTTTTAATTAGTCAGAGTGTCTGGTATGGTATTGAGTTTTTAAATTACGTAGATCAAGAAAACAATGTAACATAAATCGTATTTAATTCGTCGCCCTTGGAATTAAACAGTTTTATTTTTTGTTAAAATAATAATAATGCATTATATTATCCAGTAATCCCGTGGAATTCGTGACAAACATTTTCTTCCGAGAAATACAATTGTTCTGTTTATACACGTACAATAACCGCACTACAATACCTCTTAAATACCGAATATTCATAGAATTCGTGAAAATTAAAGCTTTTCCCCGACTTCATCAACGTTCTCGACATTCAATTTGTTATTTCGCGTAAATAACTTCGCGCTGCGCGAATTCGTCTGTTTGACCAACAAGCTATACACCAATGAAACGAATTATTAAGCTAACAAAATCGTACTGTACCTATTCAATGTTTTCTCACGCAGAAATTCGCAATGCACATTTCTATATTCTAAAAATTAATCGCCGTATCGCTAGCCTTACCCCTCGCCTATACCATGAGAAAAGCCGTCGCCGTCGGCGGGTGCACATATCTATATACATACACGGGCGTCAACCGGAGCGTAAATACCTCGTGTATACGTCGTATTCCCCAGGTCAGGGAATTCGAGACCAGAGGGTAGAGGAGAAGTGGCCACTCGGAAGCGAACAAAGCCGAATAACCCGTTCGCGACGAATACCAATTCAGCGTATGCGGACATGCCAGGGTGAGTGGAAGAGAAGGAAGAGACAGAGACGCGTGGGCGAAGGCCGCAGGTGAAGCCAGGATTCACGTTCCGTGGCGACGGCGACGGCACACGGTGACGGTGTGACTTTGCGAATGCTGGGAGTGGGTGGAAAGGGTTCAAGAGGGATATATGTCCGAGTGTGGTAAGCTTGGAATGATTCTGAGGCGGATGTGCTTGGATTTTTGGGTGCTGAATTGATTAAGGCGAAAGAATATTGTGTGGAAGAAAGATACACGGTTATGCATGGGAATAGTTTATGGCTATAAGGGTGAAGGATCTGAATGTATTCAGCTATTTTTCGTGATCGAAATGATTTTTCTAATATATGTTATTGTATTTTGTCGTATGATTTTTCAAGAATTTTATTGACTTGATCTTTTGTTGAATTATCTTGAGTATTTTGAAAGAAGTTTTTACCTATAGTCATATCAAGAAAACTAGAAAAAATGAGATTTTCTTTGCTTTTTCAAGAATTAGGAAATACTACTACCTTTCAAAGTTATAATGGTTTGAAATTGAGCGTTGTAAATGCACAGTTCAGTCTCTAAAATTGTTCGACTGTCCACACATTTTGGTTCATTTTCAATACTGAATTTTAAACTTTTATAACTAAAGAAGAAAACAAAATTGTTTGATTCTTAAAAAAGCAAATGATAGATCATTTTCTCTAGTTTAATTTTCTGTTTTTTTTTCAATCTTATTTAAGTTTTTCCAAGATTTTTTTAAAAATATTGCTAAAAATATTCAGAACTTCAGTTTTTCTGAGCACTAGCATCTCCATATCTTTCTTAAACTACAGAACATTATGATTTTACACCGTACCGCATTGTACCTTACACTAAACAATTTTCGTCGATTGACGTCACCCGGCAGTGTTACTTTTGAGCAAAATTTTTACGACGACGTAAAACGTTAACTCCTACGACGGTATCGTAAAAATCCCGTAAACTACCATTCACGCGACAACGCCTAACCCCCCCTTATAACTCCTATATTTACTCTATAACACAATCACCATACATCTAATCCATCTACCGGAGTACCAAGATTAATTAACCATCATCGGAGTCTGCGTCTTCTCTACTATCTCACTTTCGCTTTGTCAATCAAAACGCCTTGGAGCGCAATCCCATCAAAGCCCATCCTCTTAAGACGGCGCGAGCGTCGGTATTCAGGCCTCAAACGCCTCAGCTAGAGCGACGATAATGATAATAATGCAAGGACGAGGCCCTGAAACAATGCGAATCAGGACGCCGCGAAGACCCAGTGGCGCCATTACGACGCTATCTATCTCTGTGTATGTATATATATGTGTGTTATACACGATGACGGGGCGGGAAAATTAGAAGGAGGCGCGTGTGTCTGGTACAATCGCATTATCAGTGGTATACTTGTTGTAACGAGTCTTTTCATTACTCGTTCGCGAATGTATATATATATATACAGATTAACATTCACGCTTGACTTCCTTCTGTTTGCTTCTTGTACAATTTTGAGGTTCGCTGAATAACAAAGAGAATTTATGGAGTTTACGAAATATTCGAGCTCGTAGAGGATGAGGATGGGATATGTATGAGGAGAAATTATGTGAACGCCAGCGGTACTTCCCAAAATTAAAGTCGTTCTTTTACCGTCTTACAAGGACGCTATATGTGTTTCTTTTCTTTTTTTGTAATTTTTCACAATTCTTACGTAAATTATATTATGAACCTCCTGTCGTTCGGCAATTTCATTGGCAAACAAAAGGACGCGCCTATATTCATCTCTCCGGAACATAATCAAATCGTTCACTGACCTGGACCGCCGGACATTGCAAGCGCGGCGCCGGCCTGCATCGCTAGTACTGCCAGTAGAATCATCGCTAGCCCGGGACGATGTTGTCCCAATCGTCGTTTCATCGTCACCTCGTCACAAGTTTCACCACTGGCACTGTCGTACACTTTCATCGTTGGTTAACACTTGGGTCTCCTGTAATTTCTTTTCTGTATACTCAATGATAAAACACAGGGTGGTATATATTCACACACACACACGCACGCGCGCGTACACAGAGTTTCAACTGGCGTGCTGAATATGGAATGTAAACACCAGAAATCACAGCGGACGTATATATGTACTTTATTCAAATGCGAATCGCTCTCGAGAACGTATGATTTAATACATCAACGCAGTGTGTATGCTCATCGACGAGCAATTCGTTACGATTCCGTCCCTCTATATATTCCAACTCCGTACCGTTGCTCTATATATAGATTCTCCAACTTGTGCGGCACTTTCGATATACCGGTGGAATCTTAAACACCGGCGGTGAAAAAAAAACGTTTCTTTATATATACTTGTTCAACGCACTCTCGCAGATGCACCGATCTTTTCACCACTTTTTAACGATCGCACTTTCTTGTCACTCCCTAGTCATCCCTTAACCATCATCATCATCATTATCAGGATCATTGGCGACGATAACATCATCAGGATTACCACAGGACACTATCAGCGGCTCCAACGCAAGCGCGCTGGAGGCGCGAAATTGAAAAGAGGCGCGCCGCGGCTAGGGCGTAGACTACTGAGGTGTAGAGGGAGCGAAAGGTAAATGGATGGAGAATAAGAGATAGATAGAGAAAGAGAGTAGGAGGAGAAGAGGAGGACAGAGAGAGGAGAGATAGAAACAGAGCGAGCGCACTCACACACGTACACATACACGGATATACAGACACACAGAGAGAGAGACAGAGCCGGTCGTAATCGTCGTATGCGCGTGCTGTCGCGTTGAAGCGCCCAGCGCTACTGGCGCGCGCCCGCCGCGCAGCAGCCGTCGCGGGGGTGGCAAGAGAGAAAGAGAGAGAGAGAGAGAGACACGAACGCTGCGCCCTCCTGCTGCTGCTGCTACTGCGCGCCCGAGAGACAGAGTCCATGGGAGGGGAGGGGGGGATGAGGAGGTGGTCGCTACTGCTGCTGTACATTGCGCGAGGAAAGAGGGCCGAAGGTGCCGCTGCGTTTTCTTTGCCCTACCCCCCACACGAAACTGAAGACGTCGCTCAGGTGAATTCTTTCGGTCACGTGAGTTGGTCAGGATGTGAGATACGGACGAATTTTCAAACTTCTTACTCGAGTTTTATAAGATACCGGTTTGATATGTAAGTTTGGTGGAGACAATGATTTTTCATGGGCGTAAAATGGTGTGCGTAAAAGGACATTTCACGCATACTAAGTTGATGAACCGTAAGATTTGTGTTGTAAAAGGTGTTTGTTTGGTAAAAAGTTCATTTAAACAATGTGAAGTCGATGTATAGAGATAGGTTTGAAGAAATGAATAGTAGAACCTTGTAGCTTTCGTTATTTTTAGCACATTATTTTCTCAACTATGACTAAACATTTGTTAATATGAATATAAGAAATTTTATAAGTTACATTTTTAATACAACGAAGTAAATTCGACGGTAGACTTAACTTTCTTAGTTCGACGAATGAAAATAGAAAATATGAAAATATAAATCACTTTTGGACGTATTACTATTGAATAGGCCTACATCTGATTTAAAGCTGGCAGAACAACCCTTTTACAATAATTGTATCCAAATCATTACAACTTATTTCATTGCGGTTTCTCCTGCAGGCAATTCCGAGTCAGCAATCCGACAACAATGAACTTGGATAAACAAAGGGACACTAAGAACAACAAAACAAACCCTTTTACACTCTGCACTATCAAACTCCAAATATATATATACACATGGAAGGAAAAAGCTTCGACTCACCTCGGCACACCGCCTATGCGCAATTGTTTTTCCCCCTCCCCCAACCCCTGCCTCTTTCTCTTTCTGTCTTACTCTTTCTCTCGAAGCTCCAGTTTTCTTTGCAGCGGCAGGCACTTTTCCTCCTTTTTGGCTTCGACGGGTAAAAGAAGAGAGAGTGAGAGGCCAGTGCTACCACCACCGCTACGGACCTTTACTGCTGCCCTACGCAGACGCGATGTGTATATATGTATATATACGTGTGTTTTCTCTTCTCGCGCTCTCTACGTCGTCGCTCTTTCCTCTCTTTCTCTTTCTCAGCGAAGAGTCTCGGGAGGGAATTCTAGAGATCTTTGCTCTCGACCGTTTCGATTTTAAAATCATGCGGCACCCACCGGCTCGCGCTCGCTTCTATATAGCGCTAGCCTTTTCGCAGTCCTGCACTGATGCTTACGGCGCGCGTTCTACTGCTGCTGCTGCTGACTCGCTGCTTTTATCCTGGTCTTTGAAGGGTCGATGTTGTTTTGCAACTTTTATTCATTTGATTAAATAAATATAGAGTGGCGCGAATGCATATTCTAATGGCTCGTGATAGATATTTTTAATAACGTGGCTGGTTGAGAAGAAGTGGATGTAGATGATTTTGAGATTATTGTAAATATAACTTCTAAGAATATTTTTAAGTATTTAGGTTGGTCTAATACAAAATCTTTGAATGGCTGATGACTATGATACTTGCATGCGATGCAATCGATAATCTCTAATAAGACTATACAAATCGAATTGAAAAAAAATCAGTATTTTCATATAACTTTTGCATCTTCATAGTCATTGATCTACTTCATATTTTCGTTCTTTTCTTCCTTCGAAATTCGTTCGAAATCACTCTCTAAAAATACCTTTTCTTCAAATGCATATGCTTGCATGGAAAACATTTATCTTGCAATGAACCATCTGGATATAGATTTCATATCAATTCTTCCATACTGTATGTACGCGTACATATATCCTCTATATACTTTATCACTCTTCTATATCACTGAGATGTATAACGCTTTTTCAACTGAACTCGACGTACGATTATTCGTTTAAGAGGAGCTTAACGAAGCTCGCGAACCATCTCCGATTACGTATTAAAAAGATATTTCGCATCTTTTGCCTCTATAGCGTCTCTCTGGTGCGTGCTTCCAGCCTTAGGGGATAAGTAGATCCACCCTCACCGAGCCAGACACGAAGGCGAGGCGGGGGAGAAGAGTCACTTCAGAGGGAATACGTGAGAGCCCACGGCGTAAGGTTGAAATTACATTAAATATTTCGCATCGTCTTTCGATGGAGCGAGAGTGAGAGAAGGGATGGAAGAGGAAGGAAGAGAGAGCGAGCGCGATCAAGAGAAGCGTTCCCTTCGCTAGCTACGGCGATTTGTCACTCGATCTGCCGGCACTTTGATGACGATCCCGTTGCAGGAAGAGAGGGTCGATATGTACCGGGTAGTCGCGATGTTGGCCCCGTCGAGGGGAGGTGGATTGCCGCGGTGATGAATTGATTTTGAGCGTTTAAAAAATGAGCTTTACCATTTGTTTGTTGCAGTCTCTTGAGTGCGCGTTTATGTATTGGATCACGATAATGAAATATATATATACTTTCACTCGCGCGCTTGTATATATATGTGTTTTGATTGACATTGAAATGACTAAAAAGATTATATAATATTTGAATTTAATTTAATCAGTTTTTTCTATACCGAAATATTATAACTAGTTTTTAAAGCGCATTGTTTCTTCAAATCAATCCTTTTTATACATTTTTGGATATTTTTTTGAACTATTGAGTACATTTTGGCTTTGTAAAATGTAAATTTAAAATAAAAATTAAAACCCTTGCATGTAAAGTGTATATAAATAAGAATTAATGACAGATCAATTGAAATTTCATATTTGTTTCAGGTTTAATTTTTATCGCAAAAGTAAGTGACACTGATTTGTAAAATGGTAGCTGCTATTGATATAGAAGACTAGAAGATATTATAACAAAGTATTATTATAAATAATAGTAGTTGTTACATAAAAGATCTGTGATACCAATATAATTTTCACTCTACTAGATCATCTAAACATATACATGCAGAGTAAATATTTCAATTTTATAACTTAATTTTTTTTGTGCAAAATTTCATATGTAAAGAGTTAGTAGTTAACGTTTATAATAAGTACCATGGTTTATAATAAATTTCCTTATGAAAATTTACCATATTTAATATTAAAAAATTTATAATTACATATAATATTTTTGAGATCTTTGCTAAATTTTTTAAAAACATTTTTCAAGTGGATAAAAGAATAGCTATTTTCTTATCTACTCTATCGAGATTTCTGTACTCAAAAACCCCTGATTAAGATAGCTTATAACGATTCAAAACGTTTCAAGAAACAAACATAAACCGTTGTTATTTTTTTTCGTCCTCTGTGTATACGCGCATAAGCTGTTTGACACTTCTCTCTCTCTCTCTCTCTTTTCCTCACTTTCCATTCATATATTATATGCTTGTCATTCCTTTCTTACTATTTCATTCTCACCACAACCAACGTTTAATTCATAACGTCAATTATTCTTTATCGTTATTTTTAATCCTTATCTTACAAAAAACTACTCTCCACTATAGAAACAACATGTCACAACATCTTTGACCACGTCAATCCCTGTCCACACATATCGAAAACCTGCTGCAAGTCCGCTTTAACCAACGAATTTTTCATTCTACCATGAGCCCTGATGATCCGACAACCCCCCAGTTGTGTTACTACACGCACAGTATATTCGTGTTCGCCGAGAATAAAGGCAAGGAGAACTTTATTTAGAGGCACCGGCGCCCGGTAATTTCCCACAGGCAGTAGCAGCAGCAGCGCGGCCGTGAGCGTAAATAACGGGGGGGGGGGGGGGGAGGCGCGTACGCTCGCAATGGGACGACTTGCAAAACTGTCGTCTCGCCTGCGTTCATAGTGCGACCGGGTGTACGAGGAAAAATGCCCGCCTCGAATTATAACCGCTGTTGCATGCGGCGTAACGAAATATGTCGATGTGTGCGTGTGTGTTTTTTTTTAAACTAATGCCTATAGTATATGAGGAATTGTGAGAAATAATAAAGTGGTTTTATATATGATGCTCCGTGATTTTTGATAGTATACGAAGATACTATATGGTTCCATTATTTCCCATTATTCTTTCATTACTTATATCAGTAACGTTCTTTCATTTAATCCTATACACGTGGCAAAAGTCTAGATCTTACCTCTCTCTCTCTCTCTCTCTCTCTCTCCCTCTCGCAATCAACGCATTCGAAGATTTCCCCTACCCCCCAGTGTCGAAACATTCCTCTTCCCGCTAAACGTCATGTCAATAAAGCGCTTCGCCGCCGCCTCACGGAGACGTACAAACTCACCCGTCGCGAAAACTTTCCTTTCCTTCGTGGGTGTCGAATATCCCAAGTTTCTTCTCTCCTCTCTCTCTCTTTCCTTCACTCACTAGCATTCGCGCGGACGAAGAATCGATAATCGTGTCAGCGTGCTAAATCAACTTTTCCCACCGCTACTACTACCACCACCACCGTCGTCGTCGTTGCGGAACGCATGCAAATGCCAGGCAGCGCTCGTAGTGAATAGTCGCCCGATGGCGGCGCGCGTGCGCTCGTGGCTAACTTCGCATAATACGGTTCCACCACCACCGGGGTGCTCTGCCTGATTTTTCTCCTCGTTTTCGTTCAGGGTTTTCTCTCTCTCTCTCTCTCTTTCTCGTGCGCAGATGTTGGTCGCGTATTCGTTGATTCGCTGTGTGCCCCGGGATTGTATCAACTTTCGCGGACAAAGTTCGAAAGAGAGCAAAATGTAAGCTCTTCATATTTTAGTTTTGCCTGACTGAATGGAAAGAGAGAGAGAGAGAGAGAGGAAGTCTCGAAGGGCGTTCGTTTTACCTTGTATGAAGTTTTTTATACTCGCGTCAGAAGTTTTTTTCTTTTTGCACAAGAAGAAAATGTTCAATTAGAGGAATAGATTTTTTTTTCCTTAGATAAATGTATGTATATATGTCCACTGAGATGATAACACTTTTGTCCTACTGCGCTTAGTTTCTAAATATCATTTGTCCTAACCATTAGGCGCGTAAGAAGTTAATATAAACACGTTTACGCGCGCGCAACTTGGTGCAGCAACTCTATAAGACCGACATTTCGCAACAAACTTGCGTAATCAAGATTAATAACGGTTGGAGCACACGCGCACGCGCGTGGTGCGCTATTTTTTCATTAAAAAGTCAGAAAATTTGTCACGTATTATACGCGGCAGCACGTTTTTCATGTCGCGAATATCAACATTTTTCATTTTTGTCTATTAGTATGAAGCTATAATTAAAGATCTTTTCTTTGAAAAAAATCAATGTTATATGTTAGGCAAACATATTGGCAAATTATATATTGTACAAAGGTATGCAAAAATGCAGGATAGAAAGCATATAAAAACCATCGAATGTGTAAATAGAGTACTTTTAAATTAAAAAAAAACATTGATAAAAATGAAACATTCTTTTAATAATCCCGTATCAAATGAATAAATGTATACATAAAACTCTTTCATAGTCGCAATTTGAACAGTTCGCGTCGCCGAGAAAGAATACATAGCACTTTAATCAAGCTCCAAAGCAATCGGGAAAACCTCTAAACCAAACACAACTCGACGTGTATAGTCAGCCCGCGCGCGACGAAAAAGAAAGTCACACTAAATTACCGGAAATTCGAAGCCAAAGCAGAGACGCGAGCAACGACAGCGTTCTCGCGGTTTACAATGGCTTAACTTTCTCGCGGTGCTACTGTAGTGTGTGAGGAGAGGTTGGGGGAGCCATTCGTCAGGCCGATTTATTTCCGGGGGGGCGCCACGATGATAGTAGGAACTGTAGGGGTAGAGAGAGAGGGAGACAAAAGTTGCGAGCCGTCGTCTCACTGCCAGAAACGCGGAGGAACGTTAAGATAATAGTAATAAATCGCGGACTGCGGCGCAGATGGCGATTATTTCGAGCGGGGATTAACGCGTCGAATATTGGCACGTGGGGGGCAATTAAAGAGGCCGGTCGGCACGATTTTCAAAGGTGATTTCGCTTGTTCCTGCGGATATTTATGGGTGTGACCCGAGGTTTCCTTTTTTTACTCCTTGTTTTGTATAGGGTGTGTTTTCGTGTATGGTATAGGTCGTTATCAATGTTCTCTGCTTTCCGATGCTCATTCTACTTTGTCATATTCTTTAACTGCGGGATTGTGAAATTTTGCAAGGGTTGTCGACGTGTTGACTGAAGTTCGGTGTTTATGCACGATGTAAAATTTACAGATAACGTTGATTTAACAACATAAACAAATAATGATCGTTTGTTTTTTCTGTGCGTAAAATAGAGTAACAATTTTATGCTCGCTGCTGCATAACATCTCATTAGTGTCTGTTTTGCATAATATGAGGTTTTGTAATCTATATTTTTTCATATTTTAACGTTACTGAAATACTATTCTTCAATGCAATTGACGCAGTTTTTATATATCAGCACTATGGAAGCGTACCATTTTACGCACTTGCCCTAAGACGTAAATAAACATAAAAACGTATACTAAAAAAGAAATTTACATTTACTTCGTCTTCTTCTTGCTTCTATAATTACAGAACTAAACAACCCACATCATGTTCCTCGTTCCGTACATTGATCTCGCGTGCTTCAACGTATTTTACGAAGACTGAAAATTCTCTGTAGTTTCCCTGTGGCGCTACACGAGTTTGCCCGGATATATAGGAATAGAGTCGACGTCTCGTCGCGTGTATCCCGAGAATTTTCACCTAACTCGCTGGCGCTGGTGCTGCAACGCTCACTAAGGATTAGCTTCATTTTGCTCATTCCCTTTCAGCGAGGTCCTACATATTCTACCTACATCGAGAGAAAAGCTGATCAAAATAATATCATAATATCAATCTAATTACATTATAATTAGCAAACTCTTTTTGGATGAAAATATAATATCTTAATGAAGATACCTCAAACCATAATCTCTGCTCTCACAATGAGAAATTGAAAAATAATAGCCACTAAATTTTACGCACTTCACACTCAGAAAAACGATCCTCCGGTTTTGAAGTAAAATTCCTCCCGAGAAAATCATCCTGCTATAAAGAAGGATTCCTCCTGCACGAAAAAATTTCCCCCTGCGTGAAAAATGATCATCCCGCAGGAATATTGACTTCCTGTTGCAAGATAATTTCTCCTTCCACAGGAAGATATTCTCTTGGCCCTATTTTTAGCAGAAATAACAAGCAGATCGCAATCCATACAATCGAATTAAAATGACGTCTGATTTCATCAAATATCTCGAAATACCACTGTACCACCATATAATTATCAAACGATCACACCGCTGCTACCATTCAAAAACTTATTCTACCACAAACAAGGAAACCCCTCCTGTCCGCATTGAATATATGCATTCGCCGCACGCGTTTAACTTGGTCGCGTGCATACATACGCGTCGGTCAGTTTTGCGAAACAAGGTCGCAGCATGCGCGGTGGAATCGTATAGTATGCTATACGCGCGCGCGCGCGCCCATTGCACTATATGCGTTTGTTGTTAATTACTTCGCTTTCTAGGTATTTCAATTCTGCGCTTTGAAACATTTCACTACCGCGCCGAGTTGTTTTTGATGCTGATGGTTATTTTGCGCTTAGCGATTAACGCGCGCACGCGCGGTATTTTCCGGATATTTCTGGGAAATATTAACGGGACCTTTTGTTCAGGTGAATGTATGCGCGAGTTGTGCGCGTGTATATTTTGTTTGTTTATTGTAGTAGTTAATTATTAATATCAGTTTGTTAAATTGCGAAAGTTGGTAATATAGTTCGTATTTCGCGTAAGAAAGTATAACTACGTCAGCAATTAATTTAAAAAATTTAATTTCCTATAAGAAGTTATTCTAAAGATCTTACAGTCTACAATGCATATCCGAAATCATGAGATATTGATATTTTTCTAAACCTAAATTCTAGCATCCAGTCGATACACGTTTAAGGTGCTCCTACTCTTTACACATAAACTTCCTCGCGGCAACTTCTCCATACCGACATATCATAAACCACTTATTTCTTATACCTTTTTTAATTGTTACCGCACTCTAAACACCACACAACATGACTATATACTCTCGGTCCGCATCGCCAATTATTTCTCAGCGAGCAACGGTCCGTCAGCCCCTACGTCCCATAAAGCAGCGTCCGCAAGAGCCGCATCTCTCCTTCTCTCTTCTCTCTAAGAGAGAGAGAAGCGAGCAAAGAGGAAACGGAAAAACCGTGCCGTAACTCGCGGCCACTTTGCTCGCGTTCGCGTCTTTCCCACGCGCGACCGGAAACGGAACGAAGAGCCTCCGGCCTTCGTCGCTACTACCATCGCCGCGCGCTTTTATCCAATTATTTTTACACGCGAGGCTTTCAGCTTTCTCTCTCTTCGCGCCGGAAGCAATCCGTATGCCTTTATTGGCGCGGCTTCCGCGCCCGCGCTGCTCTTATCGGAGGTAAAACTCTCGCTCGCGCGTGTATTTATACTGCACTTTGGTTCGCCTGACGTGTATATATATATATACATATACATACACACACGAGCGATTAGACGACACGCGGGGAGAAAATTGCCATGAAAGCCGTTACCAACGCGCGAGCTCGCGTATATATATATACACTACGTTGTGCGGAGCTCGGAGCCGGCCGTTAATTTGGGTTAACGAAATCTGCGACGGCCAAGGGGGATTAGCTACTGCTGCTATAGTGGAGGGGGAGGGAAAGAAGACGAGCGTGAGCGCCTCTGACGGTAGCTATCGTGAGTTAGACGCTTGACGACAGAGTTTGTTCTTCTTTGCTCGAATATAGGTATATAGAATGAGGAGGAATTGATGGGGAAATAATAATTGTATATAATATAGGATGAAAGTAAACGCAACACATGTTCTGACTGACTGCGTTCCTTTTTCGAATGTTTCATTTGGTGAAGTATAATGCTGCTCACTGGCCGCGTATATACATTTATGTGCTATCGTAAAATTTTAAAGGCCTTCGATAAAATGGCCATGAATGCGGGAAAATACTTATTTTCGAAATATTTCATAACCGTTCGAGCGCGTAAATAAAATAACAGTTTGGGAGGGGGGATGTTGTTGTTGTTGGTACAACAATAGAGGAAACAAGATACATAAAAATTTTTACAAATAAATTTAAAAATTGTCGCTACAACTGTTACGCGTGTTCTATGTACATAACTGTGTCCTTCGGGTTGAAAAATTTCAATTTCAGCATACACCGAATCGACGCGCATTTCATTTTACTCGTGTCATTGTATCATAAATGCCGTTTTATCAGAAAACTACAGATCGTTCAATTTGTATTCAAATAAAATAAACGTTTTATTCTACTGTATTCGAAAAATTCCAGCTGTCGAACAATTCCAACTATTGTATCCCCCATCTAACGTTATTATTTCATTCAACGCAAAATTTTTCGTTAGAAACAAAAACTTACGTTATTTTTTACATTTCACGTCTTCTATGGTGTACGTCAAAAAAAAAATTTTTTCGATAGCAATCGGTTCCACACATTTTTCTCCCTACAATTCTTCATTTGCGCGGAGTAAAAAAAAATCTGTTTACATTACACAATCAAAATGACATCGATGTTGGTAGGAGGTCACTAAAAAAATAAAATTGCGTACCCCCCTATATACATCAATCAAAAATCAAACAAACGTTCCAAATCGGCCTGCAAAAAAGGCTCGCATACACACACACACTCGGTGGCAAAAAAATTTAAATATTCAAAATTCCCGAAACGCATGCTCACTCTCTCTCTCTTCCTCACAAAATCACGGGTTTATTGTCGACAGTATACACACACACTCTCTCTGACTGCGGCGCAAAACTGCTATCGTTCCCTTTCCAATAGTTCGCTACCCTCCCACCCACTCTCTCTCTCTCTCTCGCTCTCTACCTATTGCGCGTTTTTTCCCTTTCATCTCTCCCGACCTTTTCCCGGCCCGCGAGCTGGAAGAGAGCTCGCAGCTCGCAAAAAAAGTGAACTCAAAGGGACGAGAGGTAGTAACAGCAGCAGCAGCAGCAGTAGAGGCCACACACAACGTCTCCGGAGTGCTACACAACGCGCGCGCGGTCTGGCTATTTTCGTTCGCGGTGGTGGTGAACTCGTGTCGATGCGCGTATTGTAGTATGTGTATGTGTGTACGACAATGGGTGAGCGATCGCAAAAGAGACTTGTTTGTTTTAACACCCTTCTGCTATGGCCGGGCGGCGGTGAGAAAGAAAGCGAGCTTGTGCTGGTATAAAGGAGGAGGAGGAGAGAGAGAGGTTTTGTGTATAGTAACCCGAGTAGTCGCACAGATATATGAGAAATAGCTTCACGTAAGGTAATCTAACAAAATACATCCTTATAATTTTTAATACAAAACGGTCTTACTAATCTCTTGGATCACCAACTCATCACAGTCACATGTCTGTTACATCGTCCAGCCCTCTCAACATCCTAAAAAAAAAGAAACAACTCAGCCATTATCTCCACACATACCCTCGGCACATCTGTTCGTGCATCCTCCTATATATAATCCTTTTCTCTCCTCGGCGTATTCACTTCATTACCGCACACACATACACCTCGCACACAACCATACCCGCAGCAACACGCGAAATCACACGACCAGCAATCCTGGTCCTTCCACTCTCTACCACCCCTCGTAATCCGCATCCACTCCGCGTTCTCTCTCTCTCTCGGCGCAGCAAACACGAATCCAGGGGTACAGCCGCGCGCGCGGCGCGCGTTGAAAATGAAAGGACGGCGCAGCAGGCAACGACGACGACGACGACGATGATGGGCGAATAATGACGTCACTTAATTACGCCGACAGTCGGTGGTGGTGGTGGTGGTGGTGGTGGTAGGAACGGCCGCTCGCTGAAATCTGGTCGCCATAGTCTCTCTCTATATATATATGTATATACCAGTTCGCGCGCGTCCCTGACACTTTGACGTTTCGCGCGTTGCCGGCAACCGCGCTTAGCGCGGATTTCTCGTATACCCCCCCGCACCCACTCACTCCGCGTGCTGACGGATTTGCGCATTAAACGTGGACGCGACGAATGGAAAGCGCTTAAATGCGATTTGCACGCGAGAGCACAGTGGATGGCTTTTTTAGTAGGTGGTGCTATAGTAGTAGTAGGAATGGGAAGACAAGGGAAGGAGTAGTTGTCGTGTAATGCAGTAACTGAGAGTTCGTTTCTCTCGTTTGAGTCTTTTAAAAGTTGGATGGAAGTACGTTTTCTCGTATATACCCTAACGCGTCAACGAGAAATGACAACGACGGATTTCGCGTCGTAAGCTGTTTTGTTGTACGAAGCCTGTCGTGGTATAGGGGTTGCATTCGGTAACCAGAGAGAAATGTTGAATATGTTTTCGTGTATGTGTAGCGTACAATGTATATTATTTCAGTTTACAACTATAAATACTGGCTAAACCTCATATATAGTCTAGATCCGAAACCGAATAAAGAGAAGATCCATGAATTTGGCCAGCAATCCTATGAAATAATAAAAGGTGTCAGGGTCGGCCGACTTAAGCTCGGACTCGAACTACTTACTCCTCGGCTATAGTCGGCCCCTTCGTATCCTCTTAATCGGCTTTCGGCGATTTCCGTAGCCACGCCGCTTCCTCAAACTTCTGTACGGCTCGATTTCACCTTTCTTGAACGCCCTGCTGTGCCCACTGACTTCGACTAATCATCGTTTTCGCAGTATATAAATATATATATATGTATGTATATGCGTAGCGATATAACAACGCCTTACCTAGGTTTCATCAGAGCGACTGTACGATATCCGCTTATCTTTGCGACGACGACGATGCGTTTGTTAATTGGGTGCGGCGCAGCGGCTGACTCGCGGTCGAAACGATGCGCTAACGAATAGCGCCGGCATGGATTAACGCGTATTATGGAGATTGCACGATGTAGTTTTTTTTAAATTGCAAGGGAGAATTAGTACTGTCCTTTGGGTATACTTGAGTAGGTTGTGTTGTTGGAGTGATGATGGTGGTTGGCATTGTTACGTAAATGAATTCGTAGAATAGTTCGTTGTTAACAAAAAAAGATCAAGCTTTGGCGGATTCTTTTAGTCGTCCAAATAAATAAAATGTCACGGTCGCACGGTATATATAGTGCTTTGATAGAATCGAGTTATCGACATTTTTTTTTTTTTTTGACGAAACTCAGGAATACTCTCTGCGCAAAACATCGATCATTTATTATCGAAAAGTTTGATAACATGGAAAAAAAACTAAACTAGAAAAAGCCAGATTTCGTTTGTTTTTTTCCTAGATTTTAAAAACTATATTAATATTAACCAAGAAATTTTCGTTATTTTATCGTGCATTCATGTTATTCGATTGACAGTTGGCTCAATTTTTAATAAAATTTTCATATTCAAGAAAAAGCAAATAGAAATTTGTTTTCTCTGGTTTTATTCTATTTATTTATTTTTTTTCAAATGTTTGTGAGACTTCTAGACTGAATACTGAATGTTCTCCAATGACATCTACAAGTAGACTTTTTTCAAAACACTAGCCAAAATCACCCGCTGTTCTGGGTACTATTTATATCTTCAATCGTATATCCTTGTCCATTCAATATATTTCACGTCTCACAAATAAAAACCAATCCAAATTCCAAAACCCAAAAAAAAGAAATGGACACCAAAATTGACTATTACAACGGTCCATCAGAGCTAACCATTCCATATACCATTCTTTGTGCACTGCTCTTTTATCGAGTATCAACACACACCTATTGTCACATAGCGTCACTCAACCCCTCGATCCACCGAAAAAAAACAATGACGATTGGCTTTCTTTTCACCCCAGTCCCGCATCCTTGACTCTCGTGCAAAGAGCAATTTTCAATCAAGCCGCAGTGAAACTTGTATGTGCATCGCAAACCCGAAAAGAAAGTAAAAATAGAGCCTGCGGCAATCGATCCCCCTTCCCTCCCCTCTCCTATCTGACCAGGCGGTCCTTTAAGCGACCAACCGCACATATGAACTCTCTCTCTCTCTCTCTCCTCGAGCGCGTCAAAGCACACTGTGAAAGGAGAGTTCCGCGCATGGACGCGAGATGAAAATCCGGGCGCATCGCGAATAAAAGGAAGCGGTATATATATATAGAGAGAAGTGTGTATACGGGATATAGTGGATGTCTCGGTCCCTCTTTGCTTCACTTGGATTTATTTTGTTTCTCACTCGCTGCGGGTACCTCTTCGAAGTTTATCGTCTAAAATAGTTCGAGAGTTCGATGTAGTAAAATGAACCCCAGATTTTTTCTTGTTCTTTAATAATTTGCGTTCTCAATATATATAATTACCATTTTTTCAAAATCATTTATTGCACAACCAACCATCCCACATACAGAAATACTAAATAACCTTAACCATTATACAAAAATAAATAAATAAATAAATAAAAATACCTTCTCCTATACCAGAACCGGTAGCAGAGTAGCAGCCATGAGTTCAATTGACTTCTGAGGTCTCCACTCTCTCTCTCTCTCTCGGTCCCTTGCAAATACCAGGGCTATGCCGTTGACAGTCGGCACGTAGTTCTCTCTCTCTGCCACCGGCATGATTAGCCCCTCGATGGAGGGAGAGAGAGAGAGAGAGAGTGAACGCCGTGTAGTTGCATGTAACAGTATTAAAAGCCTCTCCCTGTCTTCGTCTCACTCGACGACGACGACGACGAGGTCGCTCTATATATATAGACGTGTTCATGGCGTCGCTTTTAATTGGAACCGATTGATTCGATTAGAGCGCCGTTGCCGCAGCTTCAAAGGGCTATTTGAATTCATTCGGGTGTGGTGGCTGAGACTGCGCGATTGTTTTGCCAGGTGTGCACAGGGATTGGATAAAACGGGTGCCGTGAAAGTTTAAGTGTAAGAGGTGGAAACCCGCGTTGTGAATTGTTGTTGGTAAACATAATCGTTTAGTAAAAAAGGTATGGAAAATAGGTTAAAAAATAAGATTTTTTTTTTCAATTTTTAGTACTGAATGGCAGGTGATATATTTACTTTTCTACTGAGTTTGGCAAACTTCACTTAACTTTTGCGTAACTTTTTTGTGCAGTGGGATTGATTTGGTACAATCGTCTGCGGTCCTTTATTACTCTTCAATTTCGCTCAGTTCGCGTATAAAATATTATAACACAACATGGAGTAATTTTAAAACCCCTGAACACTTATACTAATATTGACATAACGTTTATTTTGGTCACTAAGAATAAACGTAGTAAAATCGATTTCAATAAAATTAAAGTATAATTTTATACTTTAACATTATGTATATATATTTTTTAATAATAAGAATCTACTTTCATACCACAAAAATTCTTCCTTAATTATAAAACGAAAAAAAAAAATTTGAATGGTTATACTCGCTCGGAAAACCATCTACTTAAAAAATTGGCAGGAAGTAATAGCAGAACTTGAGACGGTTAAGTGCGGAGAAAAGCGGCAAAGATGTGTTCGCTGATATTGAGAATTTTCAAGAAACTTTGTGTTTGACTAACCGTCGGGGATTTCTTTCATTTAGCAGATATTTATTCATGCTAAAGTCAACGCAACTTTTCCTAACTACAATCATTACAAGTTTGGAGAACTTTTTTTTTTTCTCCCCGTATATAAAGCCACTCACTTTTTTTTCCCCACGGATATAATTTCATAATCAATTATTTCTCAAAAATTCTTTTTTCCTCCTTCCCACCAATAATAACCACTATTCTTTTATCAATCCTATTCCATAATGAAAAAAAAAAAATATCTCATCATCCCCATATACTTTAAAACCTCTGGTAATAATAACCCGGCAAATCTGTAAATTTCGTAATCTCAAAGAGATCCACGACGCGTATCAAATACACGTACCCCCTATACCCAACCTCACGCGTGCTATATCTCTCGCAACGAGATTAATCCGCTACACACAGCAACGTGTATATATATACGGCGTCACCTTTCATTAGCGCAAAATCCGCGCGGGCGTGCTGGCAAATCAGCAGGCTAATAAACACACACTCCATTACGTCCCGAAAAAGACACATATACACAGAGAGAGAGAGAGAGAGAGAGGCGTCTGCGAATTTTCTACCCTCTATATATGCTTTTTGCGAGCTTGTAAATATCTCTCGCGTAACTGTAATTCGATTTTCAACGTGCATTATCACGCGACATTTCGCTCGCCTCGGGGTCGATTTTACGGGAAATACGAGGCGCGCGTGCGTATATATATATATATACAGGCGTCCATCACTTTGATCCGTGGTCCCCCTATTACCACGCGCGTATACTACTACTACTACTACTACTACTTTCTCATTTTTCTGCGTACTTTCGCGGATGGGGACGAGTCTCTCTATCTCTCTCTGCCCCCTTTTTTTTCTCTGAAATTCATGAAATTAGGTTGGAATATATTTTACCCTGAGCCGATGAGGGGAGAGTAGGATTACCGCGCGGCGGTGTAATAGTGTTGGGAGGGTGTTTGTGAAGTTCGTAAGGGTGTAAAAGGGAAGTAGAGAATGCTGTATTAGAATGGTGATAAAGTGCTAAGTATATACAGTGATGATGATAATAATAATAATAATAATAATGATGATGATAACAATAGGTGTCGTCATTCTTTTGCCTTAAATTTTTTTTTAGGATAAGGTATTATACTGCATTACGCATAATAACAGAATTTTTAAGAAATATAAATTGCTATTTTTTGTTTTATGGTAATTATAGTTACATTTCCCACCGATAAAATAGGGTCAACTGTATAAAATAGAACTATTAAACTTTTTTCATCGTAGCGGTAAGTATTCTTACTATCTTTACATCTATATTTTTAAAATTTATACTGTTTAACATGATTCATTCTGGTATATCGACACCAAAACAAACATTACTCCATTTATTTCATTTTCCCCTCGTAAACCAAAACCGCAACCTTGACCGCCAAAAACGAACGGGTACGTGTATATCTTCAAAAAAAAAAACGCTTAATTTCACCTTCCAAGCGTGTCCATTTTTATTAAGCTGTACTATATATACACATGCCTATGTAAGGTCAGCAAAAACGCCGACGGCGGGACCGCACCCCCTAAGATTCTCGTTTATCAGGCCGCGCGTATATATAGTATACCACTGGCCAGCGCGAATTCGCCCTTCGTTAGAAAGAGCCTCGGGGCTATCACGCGGCTATATACCACGGGAGTTGCGCTACTCGCGCAAGTGAGTAAGAGAGAGAGAGAGAGATAGCCAATCTCATCCCCTGTAATCTGGAAAGGCGAATCTTTCGCGGCGACCGCGAAAAGCCGGATACAGAGAGGAAGAGAGAGAGAGAGAGAGAAAAAGCGGAGAGATTCTCTCGCAGTGTCTGTCGTCTCTGGTGTGTCTTGGAGGTCTCTAGAATGCAATTATTTTTCGAGTCCGCGCAGAGGTAGTGGATTACCGTGGGTTGGGTTGGTGAAATGATGAATAGTCGATGTGAATTCCAAGTGTCAATGGTTTTAGAAGAGTAGGCTGTCGATATTGTATTGTGGAAAATTTTTGGTGACTCGATGGTTAGTAAAATGCTGCGTCGACGTGAAAAATTATATGTATTATTTTGCCTATAGTATTGTCAATATTTCAAATATACGATAGTTCCTAACGTAAAATTTAAATACTTTACTTATTCAATATACTATTTTAAATTTCAATCTTGCTGATATTTGCTTTTATCAATTAATTTGTCACTGCATGCATCATAATGGAAAACATAATTAAAAGATTTTTTTATGCTTATTGAGTTTTATAATTTACTCTATAATTATTTACATTGCAAAAACGTTTTTCTGAAAACTGGCTATATTAACCGGTCACCAGCAACCACCATATATACACCACAGCGTAAAGTTTCATTGCTCGACTGGAAAATTCAAGCACCTTCCTTTGGTCAATATGCCAGTTTACATACACACCCTCACCCTTTACTCTACGGATTTTACCTTAACATATAAATAAAAAACACACGTGCATCACATCCTTTCCCCCTTGGATCATTAAAATTTCAGTCCGCCTCTCATCTTCCGCCTATCATATATACATACATATATATCCTCAACGCCCATCGCAGCCTGCTACACCCACGGGATTTTCTCCCTCTCTCTCTCTCTCGCACGCTTCAAAATTCCATCCGCGTTGAAAAAGACGCGCCACGTCGCGTATCACGCACAAAACGCTGCCCACTTTCGTCGCCCTCGTTAACAACTCTCTTCTACCCTCTCTCTCTCTCTCTCACCTTCTCTCAAGAGAAATGATGATGATCTCGCGGCTATTCAAGCTCGAGCAGATTGGACCGTCGTCGTCGTCGTCGCGACGCGCGTTTGTGTGTCTGTCCCCCGGGCCCGATTTTCTCTCTCCGCACGTCAAAGGCGAAAGTGCAAGTGGTGGCGAGGCGACGCCGGAATGAAGAAAGTAATAATGTAAAGAGTACGAAAGAGAGAGAAAGAGGAAAGGGGGTTGACGCCACCTCTAATGGACGGCAAACAGGAACGCGTCTGTGTACCCACCACTGCCACTCTTCTTCTTCTCCTCCTTCTCCTCTCTTTCTGCAGCAGTAGCAGTAGCAGCAGCAGCAGCTTCTTCTTTTTTTTCGCGAGGTTCTCTCTCACATACACACACATACACGCGCGCGTCCCTCAGCCGCGGGCGCTGTTCTAATTCTCGCCGAGCCGTGCGCGCGCCCTCTCGCTAAATTGAACACTCGCTTGTGCACGAGCGAACGACGATTTTGTTCATTTTGGGGAGAACGAGAGAGAGAGAGAGTTTTATGCGCGAGGGGAGGAAAAAAAATATATATAACGGAGAGGCTGTTGCTGCTGCTGCTGCAACAACGGCTTTCTTCTTTCTTTGTGACGCTGGTTCATCCGGGTATGTACATTCGGCTTTGAGGTAATTTTAAGAGTCGATGCGCTCGCTTACCACACTGATGTATGTGTGTGTGTGTTGTAGTACTATCGACGCGTTGGGTGTAGGAGCTTTTTTAATGGGCAACGAGAGAGGAGCCGATCATGCTAAATATAGGACGTGTAAGAGAGGCGGGGGTGGTGTTTGTTCTGTCGATTTTGTTTTAAAAAGTGTATGATGGATTTTTATAAGAGTTTGTAATTATCGTCAGCTTCGGTGAGTCGCTCTACTACGCGAGTGTATGTACATTGTCTTTCAAGGGCTTAAAATATAAATTCTCGGGTATACATGGGTTCAATACTGTATTATATGGAAAAGATGTTTTAGTCTGGTATTATGAAGCGTAAATAAAAACTTGAATTAAAGTCTGAAAATAAATTATTTTTTTTTTTACAAAAAAAGCTTGGTTATTGTGCATAATAGACTGTTTGTGAAGTTGCAATAATTTTGAAGTAATAATGCGAAAATGTAAGAGCAAGCGTTTATTGTTATTTCTCTTGTGGATGATAAATATTACAATAGTGACAAAAGTAAGTTCATTTTATATTACAATATCGTGGCTGAAAACAGTGATTACATTCTTAATTTATTTTACAATTTTAGATACATAATTGCATAGTTTATTGAAGAAGATACCAACCTAAAAAAATCAATCATCTGACAATGTTTACAATACTTATTAAAATACTAGGAGAATATTACACAATTAAGACAGTAACAATTCCGATTCCGACTCTTTCAAATCAAAGTGCGCAATCTCTCTTAGCCATTGAACTCTCTTCGTAAGTATTAACTGACAGATCCATCGTCGGAGGATATCGGAATTTCACCATACCATCTCTCCGACACCTAAAACAAAATCCATCTCCAATTCAAAAAGTCTTCTTTTCTCCCACAAAACTACAATCCAATCCAACCCCCACCTCTTGGAATTATACAAACGATAAAATCACAAGCACGGCGTATAGTTCTATATACACAGCAGTAGCAGCAGTAGCAGCGGCTAAAGGCGTGCACCTTTATATAAAAGCGAAGCTTGGTACGCGCGGACGCACGAACAAAGCATCGCCGTGGCCCTTCGCCTCGCCTCCAATTATCGAATCGCCCTGGCAAACAATCGCGCTCGCGCCGGTTATGGGTGACCGTAAAACGCAGTCATAAAGCCGTAAACCGCCGCTTGCTAGAGAGAGAGAGAGAGAGAACGAGCGAGAAAGGGAAGTACAAGCCTCCCCGTGATTAACTCCAGGAGAGAGAGAGAGAGAGGACGACGAGGCGTTCTTTATAGTTTTCTGAAGAAGCCAACGCGACGGGAGGTAGGTGGAGTGAGAGGGAGAGAGGAAGGGAGGCTTTCTTATTATTCGCTGGGCGCACTTTTAGTCCTGGCTTTTTACGTTATTACCGGACGGTGTACACGACGTCGCGCGCCTGCGCTCGACGAGCATCTTCTCTTCGTGTATACTTTGCCGACTCTTTTTTCCCTTCTCCTCCTTCTGCGCGGCGATATCGCGCGGTGTTTAATATTCGCGAGTGCCGACTTCTTATTGCCCTTTGTCTCTTAATTAAGCCGCTTTGATTGACGATGGAGTAGGGGGAGAGAAAAGACTTTGCCAAAGACGTCGTTCAATTTTATTCTGTGCGCCCTTTGACCCGAGACTATACTGCTTCGTTCGAGGAGCTTTTAAAAATGGAGTTATTTGTCGCGAGATGTCTTTCGTTGTATAAAGGATTGGACCTAGGTTATCGATCGGAAATGCTTTTGTTTTTTTCTTGCTTTTTGATGCATATTGTCTTTTAATGGCAATTTTTACGACAGAAAAGCAACGCTGCAGTTTGTTTGAAGAGATTCGTTTGTTTTGATTTCAAGAGTTTGTGAGAAACTAGCCTTTTTATTATTTGAAAAGCTTTTTGCATTGTCCGCTAAAATGTATTTTTATTTACTTTGGTTTTATTTGGATTAATTTTTCATTGATTGTGTTATGGATTAAATGAATGACTTTTATTATGTCGTTCGTGTACATAGAATCCCGACTGACATCTGTTCAGTTTATCTCTTATGATAGACAAAATTTAAGTTGAAAGAGAAGGTTTCCAATATTTACGGTGAACCGCATATTATCAGAATTCTATCACATCATATAGCCTTATCAGATTAGAAAACTCATGATATCTAAAAATCAATTAACGTTGATAAAGTAAAAGGACATAAAAATCGTTGAAGTTTGCCTTTAATTGTGTCAGTCTTTCGGAAGATGTAGATTGTTCCATACATGTTTTTAGTTGATTTATTTTAAACTTTTTACGTAAACTAATCATTATGTTTCTAAAATCAAGATTAACAGTAATTATATATATTTCATTGTTTTATTGTGTTGTTGTTAGTGAGGGTACGCTCAAGAAAAATAGTTCAGAACTACCGGAAACTGTGACTATTGGACTTTGGCCTAATTGGCATCCATGCAGGAACCAATCAACATTCAGATTTTGTGTAGGTGTCAAAGACTTAGGTAAAAAAACAACTGTCAATGACATAAAATTTAATTGTGAAGCTACATCGAGTTTTAATAGTGAATCTTATTCAAATAAAAATATATCGTACAATGTGAATGATACTGATATAATTGGCGGTTATAATGTTTATAATACCACCATAGGTATAACCAACTTAGTAGCTGTACATATCGATACACATTATATTGAAATTGGATGGACTATGTTTAATGGCCATATTTATAGAACAATTAATAACTTAATTCCTTGTACTACCTACGAAATCAGTGTTGATATTTGCTTCACTGACATACACTTTACTCGAGCTATACACGTAACAACCGCAATACAAAGTAAGTTGAATCCAATAATTTTTAAATCTCTCGCGTTGTTTTATGTGTAAATTTATGGCTAATTGATTGTAGAACCAAGCATAGTCAGAAAACTTAATATAACTGAAATCCCAACATCTTCAACTACTTCCTTGAATATATCATGGGGTACTCCAGTGCTAGGGGCGAAATGCATCTCGTCTTATGTAATCTCTTTAGAAATGTACAATAGGATAATTCATTCTGAAACAATCCATCCTACATTGAATAGTGCCATAGTGACAGATCTTTCGGCCTGTACGGTATACACTGTAACGGTCGATGTGTACGATACTAATTACGAAAAGGGTAATAGTGTGGTTCAGCAATCACCGCCTACTTCTTACAGAGGTGAGAATTGGTAGTGTAAAAATATTTTTACTTTTAACATAAAGTACTTACTGTACAATAAGTGATATTTATACCTTTTAACAGTTTTGAGAGAACCTCGAATTATCAATACTTACCCTAGTAAAGTAACAAATTCATCGGTTACATTACTGTGGAATGTAACTGATGAAAAGAACGACTGTCCGGATCTAAATAGATATTTACTCTGCGAGTGCTATGCAATTGGTACTCAGGGTTATGGTTATCATCCGTTAAAAAATAGTTCTCAAACCTTCAAGATGAAATTTTACAGTGGTACTTTGGAAACAACGAATACAGACCTTAGTCCCTTCACTAATTATAAGTGCAGAGCATTAATTTACAGCAAATTTGGATTTGGCCCTTGGAGTTTATACGTATCTGTAAAGACTCTTACAGTCAGTAAGTAGACATCGAATATTCATGATTATAACAAGATAAAAATAATTACAGACCATATCTTGATGATTACATTGATATAAACATTATTAAATTGCTTAGAACCATCGCCACCAGCGGATTTAAATCTGGAAATGTTAAATACCACAGCTGTTCGATTGACATGGAAAAAGTCAAAATATATGCCAACAGTATTACGCGATTATTCCCTAGAAATAATAGGATATGTTACTTATCATCGACCTAGTACGTGTAGTAACACTGGGGTTGTTAATTTCTTGACTATGTTGGACAAAAATTTAACCAGCTACGATTATATTTATCCGTTGAATTATGCTCGTTATTTAGTGACGCTTTATCAAGAAGTTCTTGGTAAACACGTTAGTTTCGCGAAGACGACGTTCGAGAATACCGTGCCAAAGGGTAATTAATACCTAATGTTGAAATTATTTTTCAAACTTCTTTTTCGTATCTCAATAAACATTTTCTAAACTTCATAAAATTTTATTAAATTAATTTATTTTTTTTTCTAAGCTCCTGGAAAAGTGAAACATTTTAATTGCGTCATTCAACCAAAGGCCAATGATTCCAATGCTTTAGAGATTGTACTAAGCTGGGAAGTACCTTGTATACACAATGGAATTTTGGATTCGTTTTACATTCAGATTTATGGATCAAGAAATAATTCTATTCATAACATTGAGAAAAAGATAAAGATTTATCAACATTATCACTTTGACAAATATATTTATCGCACTGATCAGCTGAAACCGCAATACCAATATCTCATTAAAGTCCATGCAACAACAAAGGGTGTTTCTGAACCTGGAGATGCTGTCAATCATATTATCACTTACCCTAGTGGAAGTAAATATATTTTATAATTTTGTGTTACAAGTCCTAATGTAAAAACTTTCAATGGTATAATCTCATAATTGATTCTTGTAGTACCGCCACAACCAGATGATGTCTATATGAAGATGATCAGTTTCGATCCATACAAAACAAAGCGGTCGACTACATCGGCGGTTGTATTGCTTCCTCTATTCCCAAACACGAATGGTGATATTCTTTATTATGCTGTCCTTGTAACAGAACAAGGTTTCGGCATGTCAGAGTCTCGTAGATATAATTTGAGTGCTGATAAATGGCCCGATGTACCATGTTGGAAAGAAGCACATAGTAACAATTTCAAAGTTATGTATCAACCTACAAAAGAATACTGGGATCCTTTTGCTAACAAAAGTTGGTATTAATCTAAATATCAGAAGCAAGGTTATAATACAATTAGTAGATAATAATCATACTATATTTGGCTTATGTCGTAGATAAATACATTTCGATTTACGGTAATTTGACAGCGGTGAGGTACATGATAGGAGACGATTCGGAATGTGAAAGTGTATCTGATCAAAATCCTAGTAAGACAGTATATTGTAACGGGCCGTTGAAATCTGACACTTGGTATGAAGTGAGACTACGTGGTTTTACAAACGGCGGGTATACCGATTCGACTCCAGTTCTTGTGAAAACTAGTAAGAAAGAAATTAGTAAAATATCGTGATTGGATATTGGATTCATAAGATAATGATTCATTTGCATTTCAGGAGCATACGTTCAGGTTTTTACTGTAGTAGAGATTATAACTGCAATTTTAACTGTTGGTCTGGGACTCACAATACTGGTTATTTTTCTCAAATCAAGAAAATCATGGAAAATGTATGACATAATGATTTTTTATTTACTTCTTACTTCATTTAATAACCATGTTTATTCTTTGTAGTTTTGCAGGGAACATCTACGATAAAGAATATTTTACCGAAAAGCATATGGACAATATAATATCATCTTCTTCTAGCGCAGACAAATATTGAATTTGTTAACTAAATTAATCTTATCTCCCTGGCTTATTTTATAAGAGCTCAAAGTAAAAGCACACATTGTTGAATGATAACAACACTATTTGCCATGTTCACTTCGTTGTATATTAGTGTAGTATCTAGAAAGTAGCTGTTAAATTTGAAAATAAGTTAAAAAACTTAAGATCTCAAAGAATTACTCAAACATGTACAAATATATAACGACACGAAAAAAGTAATTCCTATCGATGTTTCGCTCATTGATTCTACCCTATGCATTTTCACCCTCAAGCTAAATCATTCTAAACCATATCCTTCTCTCTCTCTCTCTTTTTCTCATCCAAGGCACCGTTACCACACCAACTCGCCGCAATATCTCCTTCATCACGTTTCCTCAGAATTACGCTCCCTGTTTTTTTCGCTAAATTAAAGGTGTGCGCGTGCGGCTCGATTCGCGCTGCATTGCTTCTCTTTCTCCATTCTCCCTGTTTTTTTTTTTCTTAATATTCACCTCACGACCAAGCCATGCCTCAACGGAGCTGAAACACGATAGAAACAGTTTATCGCCGGGTCTGCGTCCCACGAGATGACTGCCACTCGGGCTGAGATAAATTTCGGCCATTATTAAGTCGCGACGGCGCACGCCGCGGGGGGAGAGAGAGAGAGAGCGTGAGTGAGACCAGAGAGAATATCTCGCGGGGGTGGCAGGCAGAGTAAGAGAGAGAGAGAGAGACGTTACCTGAGCAGAGAAGAAGGTTCTCTCTTCGTCTACTGCTCGAGGTGAAAGTTGCACGGAGGGGGCGAAACTAGTAGAGAGAGAAAGAGAGCGACTGGGATGGGCTTTCTCCCGGGGAGATAGAGGTGAATTTTCTTTATTGCGTGTCCTGGTTGAAAAATTGTGATGGGGCGGGCGTGGAGCTTTGGGATGCAATGGCCATAAGGCATGGTATGTGTATATGTGGGAGTAGTGTGTATATGTTCTTTTTAATTACGGAAAGCGTAGGTTTTTTTGTTTTCATTACGAGAAAGGGTTCTTGAATTACGAAAAGATGTAAGATCTGTAGTGCCACTCGTTTGAGATATCTGTGAATGAATATTCAATAATTGAGTTTTTTTACCCTTATTTACCATATTTCATTAACGCGGTAATAGAAAATTTACAAATCTTTAGAAATATTTTATATATTTATATACCGTAACTTAAGGTTTTGCGTATGATAAATTATCCCAAAAAGCTCCTAAATTATCGGGCCAACTATCAAATAACCGTATATTGTATAAAACACATATCCGTTCGACTCGACAATTATACTACTTCGTTTTCGTCCATCCCCATCCCAACGGGACACGCGAGTTAAATACCACGACCACCCTATTCGTCTCATTTATATTTATTTCTCTTGGGTTACCGGCGAAGAAGGGGGAGGGAGATGATTTTATTTCGATCACGCGCGAGGGAGTAACGCGGAGGATGGCGATGAATGGATTTCGTTTCCTCGTGTATGTGTGTGTGGGGGGAGGGGGTGATACAAACGAGTGCGGCTTTGTCTCGGCTTTGTCGTCGGTTATGTATGCGCTTGGTTCTACTACGAAGATGTATGGCTTTTCACTTTTCTTTCTGCCGTGTGAGATTGTGTTGGGGGACAAATTTTTTAAATTCAAGATCATGCGATATCGTGCAATAAGAGGTTTCTCTTCGGTGAAGGTAGGGAGGTGGAGATTATTGTGAAATTTTTTTGTGTAAAGAAAGGAAAGTTCAGGAGGGTATCAGAAATCTTATAATCAATTTAATTTAATTTATTTAATTAATTGATTTGTATATATATTTTGCGCAATTCTATTGATAAAATGTTTACTCTAAATAATTACTTCAATTATTCTGCAGCCACTTAATATTTGAATATCACATACATTGCAAAAAACAATCATATCAGGTGCTGAGAAATCTCATTCAATTGCAAGCTTTTAAAATTATAACCTTGTACCCACACGATTGTGGAATTTGGTATTGTAAAATTACGAAAAATATTCGATTTTTAATGAAGTTCAACTGCATATTTACAGTATATATACACCCGTGTCAACCTCTTCATACATTTCAATGTATGCATTCACTTGTTTTTAAACGATAATTAAAAAAGTACGAACACATTTGAATATATTGCTCATATGTATGAAGTAATTTTGCTGAAAAGCAATCTTTGTTAAATAATAATTCATTTACGACAATTTTCATAATCAACTGTTATATATTTCAATTTTTTTTTTTTTGAAATACGGAACCATCAAATAACTATATAACATTTTCGCATATCAAATGTAAATCTTATTTATATTCATAAAAACATTAAGGAATATGAGGGATCTGCTCAAGAAGCTATGAAAACATTGCCTCGACTTCCGTGAGTGCCGTTGGGCGTGGACGCGTACGAGCGCAGTTTGGCGCCGTTCACTCTCTCTCACTCTGTGCAGTCATGCGACGAAAATAAGCCCATCATAAAATCCGATACGAGCTCGACTTTTGATTTGAACGCTCGGAGCTCTAAATCCTACTTGAAAATGAAAGTCGCGAAATTGATTTCCCATCCGCCGAAAATAGCCTGAATAAGCGCCATTCTCGAAAGCCATATAACCGTTTTATTTATATTTATGAAATCTTTATTTCTCCCCGTTTGGATAGCAGCATCATTGGCATTTTTCAAGGAAAAGGAGAGAGAGAAAGAAAAGCATTTTTATTAATTTCAATTTGGCATTGTCAAAAACGTTTTAGTCGTTCTTTTTCTCGCGATTAAATTTGTATAAAACACTTTGTTATAAAAAGAAGAAAACGCGGATAAATATAAATATTTTCAATCTGAAGTACGTCGATTCAAATTTTTTACGACTTTCGAGTCTCGCTATATATATCCGTATATAAATATATTCATATATACTTCTGGGAAAGGTAAATAAATCAGAATAAATCTTTGAATTTATAGCCGCCAGTTTTTTTTCTCCATTTTTATATATCCGAGAGATTATCTCATGTACGTTGCATCGAGTTTTAAAACTTACGACACAGCCTGATCAATTCACAAATATAAAATCACACCGAAACATCCCCTAATTTCCCTCTTCAACACCTTCAAAAATCCAACCCCCTCGCATACAACCAATCTCCAAAACCTATACACTCCCGCGAACTCGTCATTCACCCCTCATACGCATACATTCACTCACCTCGCATACGACTATACAAACCGTGCGCTACGCGACCCACATCCACGCGTCGCCGAGATCCTCGAGGTATATATATATATATACATGCGCGTACAGGTAGGTATGGGCGTGGCACTGTACTCTCTACGTACGTACGTACGTGTATCGCGCGCGGCTGCACTGAGTAACGGGCGAAGAGGTGCGCAGTTCGCGGTCAGGCTTGGGGTGTATACCCTCCTGCACTACCACCACCACTACCGCCGCGATAAATTTTCGAGCGAACGTGGCCGCTAGAGGTGGTTGCGCTTACGTTGGTCGATCGAGTATTTAGATTCGTGGAGTGTATATGGAGAGGTTGGCTGTGTGGGATAAGAGGAAGGAACGGTGTAGGAATCGTATGTGAATACTGTCGTTTTTTTGGAAGAAACAATGTGGGGGAGGGGGGTTAGATGGTAGAAGTAGTTGTTGTTTTTCTTATTGGAGATAATGAGTGAGAAAAGGTTATGAATAAAGATGTATTTATGGTTCACGTAGCCTTTATTACTGTTCAAGTAACGTATTATGAGTAATTTGTAGAAACTGAATTGAAATACAAGTAACCTTTAACAAGGATATATACCCTTTGCAAAATCGTACCGAATACATGCTGGGTCTGAAGTTTCCAACGTTGGACTGTAACGGCATAAAATAAGTTTTCTCTTTGAGAAACCAAAACTGATGGTACTTTGAAGTTACATTAATTAATATTAATTTCGCATATTATATATAGTACCAAATAACTTTATAACAAAGGTCCAGCTAACATTTCCGATTGTCTAGCAATTTTAATTAATTGTAGCAGAATACAATAACGTAGCAAATTTCAAAACTATCTACACATTCACTTACAGCGAGAAAAACACCAACAATTTAAAAAGAATCAACTCGACAATCTTCAAATCGCACGATCAGCTGGGAAGATCATAATGTCGACGAAATGCGCACGCAGAGCATAGAGACGTTAACGCTAACAAGTAGAAGAGAGAGAGAGAGAGAGAGGCCAGAGCGAATGCTAATCACTTTGCCAATACGCGAACGGTGCGCAACGCTTGCGCATCTATTTTCGCGCATCTGTGTGGGTATAACGTGTTATATGCGTGTGAGTGTGTGTCTGGTTGAAACGACGAGTGCCGAGGCTTTGGAACTTCGCAGGCGCGCGTGCGTCAGGCTTTATCAAGTATGTAAATAAATGTATGAGGCTCAGCGTTTGGTACTGTACATTAATTGGTTTTTCAAATTTTAATTTGTTATTTTTAATTAGTCAAAGTGCGAAAGGGTAATGTGAATTAATTTTGTATATTTAGTGGTCTTATCGTGTACCATATTTTCTCAAAGAGTAATCAAAATCAAAATTGTTGAAACTCATATATTTTTATATTATTATATTATATAAATGTTTTTTACAACCGTTAACCTACATTGTAGTTAAAATTTTCTTTAAAAATTTTTCGTTTTACCATAATCGACAAGCGCAACTATATAGACGCGACACTTTATTTTCTATCAAATAAACCATTAAACTATAACAAAGCTACCAACCTCATTGACAGACCGTTAAATAAAAATCACTTCGACCTGTGCACACCCACCACCGACATTATATCGGGGCCAACCTCGCAGCACTGCAGTAGCGACAAAATAACCATTAAAATTTAATAGACAATAACTCACTCTCGCCTCGTAACAACGTTAAAGGGGGAGGAGGGGAGTGACTTCCTTGCGACCACATATTATAACCACCCTATAAAACTCCTGTGCAACCCTGCAAAAACACCGTCCACTTCGCGGTCTAATCTACCTCGCGTGCAAGGCTGTTCCGTTGTTATCGCCGTATGTGTATATACTACAGTATGCAAATGCCGACGACGACGACGATGTCGTGCTTGTGTGCGAGACGATGACGAGTGGATGGCGAACCTCCAATGGTCTGGCTTTCGAGGGATCGGGTTGAATGTTTCAGATGCACTGTGGTGCGTAAGGGATGGCTTGGAGACGATGCTCTGCTGGTTAATGATTGTCGAGATGTGCACAGTGAACTGTTTATGGTTGAATAATCGACGAAGTGTGGATGTTTTGTATGGGTTAAGGAAAAGTCGTCAGGATAATGGACAACGTCGGTATAGTGTATATTACTGATGATAAGGAATCTATGGATGATTGGTTTGATGTGAAGGTGATAGATTTTTTTAGAGAAGTGCAATTCGCATTACCATCTCTATCAAATGATTTATCCGTTTTCGATCAGTCGAAGTTGTAATCAGTTTATAACTCCTTTATTAGGTACTCATTTATAAGTCAGATATAGAATATAATATACAAATTTAATATGGATTCGATATGGATGTTAATCCAGTTTATAGTCAAAATTGACATATTCCATTAATATACGTGTCCAAATTATCTGAATGAGATCTATGTAGATATGTACGATTATTTTGATAAATCTGATCTCACATAGAAAATTAATGATATTTCGTTGGTAATGTGTTAAATCGAAGTATTTTTAGAAAAAAACATTATATAATTCACCGATACACATAATTATGAATTACAAGCAGAAAATATTAAACGTATAGTTAAAATTACTACCAGGGACTATCTTTCTTTTTTGCATGACAAAATATGCGTCAGGAAAAATCAATTTTATAAAGCATAAAATATTGCAAAGTTTGGACGTATATGAAGCAAATTTATTACTTTTTAATTAATGTTAAAGCTGTCAACAATAACTTTTGATTCGTGTATTTTTTTTCTTTCCAAGTAAAAATTCGAAAAAAATTTCCCTTTGGTTGCATAAATTTTCAAATTTACGTAATTGTCACAAAACGTGATTGTTATAAATACACAATTTTATGAAAAAAAGGATAGAAAGAAATTTTCGAACTACTCGACCCATCCCTACTTCATTCACTTCCAAAAAACTCAACTCTCCACACCTTTCATTTCCCCCTCACAAACTTCTTACTACCTTGCGTCCGAATTACAACCACGTTATCGCATTTTTTCGCGCATCCACCACCCCACGCCCATTCGGCGTTTTTCACTTGCACATGCACACATATATCCGTCGGATTAATTCGTTTCATTATCCGACGCCGTAAGTCGCGGGTCGTTAACCGCGCGTGCTCGCGCTTTTTGTCATTAGCATTTAGAGCGCGGATAGTGTTCGTCCGCAAATTGCTTGAACTCGACAGTGGAAAAGGGGTGGAGGGAGGGGGGAGGATGGGAAACATTAATTAATCGGACCTCAAGACGACAACCATCAAACCTTAATTCACGCGCGCGCACTTTGTACTTTGTGGTGGTGAGCTTCACGGTTGTTTTGGGTTAACCGTCGTGGTGTGTAGGTGTAAGCGGTTGCGCTCTGGATTTTCGGGAAAACTATATATATAGGGCTGCTGGTGTTTCTTTCGTGCGTGTTCCATTTTTTAAAACACTTTCAAGTTCACTCCAGATTTCAGGCGATATTGATCGATTTCTTTGGTTTCAAAATTTAGAATTTTGATTATGCAAATTTAACTTCTTATACTAAAAAAAATGTGCTTTTTTAGACTTACTTTTCACCATTTGTTTTATTCTATATACCTAATAATACAATGTAACTTTTTGTTTACAACTCAGAACTACACTCAAGTATAATATATACATTGTACGCTCGAGTACACCTACAAAATTTCGACCTCGTTATATAACACGCACACTTTACCCAATTACACATCATCTTTACAAAATTCAAAATCAAAGATGAATTCTTATTTCACGCACGTATCGCTAAAAATACAATATACACCAGGTTCTCTCCAGATGCTCATATATACATACCTACACCCAAATGGTATATAATATACAGCCACAAGCATACCATGCAGCAGAGAGCAGTGTTATACGTATAGGACCGGCATGCACCGCAAACTTTCACCTCCCCTCCCGTGAGGGTGCGGCGCACACGCAATATCTCCGCTCTCTACAGCCGCGGGAAGAAAGGCGCCGCGTCGAGGTGTGTTTTGCCCTAACTCGCGCGCGCGCAGCCACACGCGGTGTATTTGCTCTGACCGCTGCTGTAGCCGCAATCCCCTCGTCCTGGTACGTGTGTATGCCACTGCTGCTGCTGTTGTGCATTAGCCTTTCTAGCTTACACTGTGTCTCGTGTGTACGCGAGACGACGGATAATTACTTTTCGAGGCACACACACATACACATTGCACGCTCTTTTTGCGTTGTATATATATGTATATATACATATCCGGTGAGATAATAACGAAAGTTTTGCGAATGATGGTCTGATGGTGGGTGTAATGGAATTATCAAATGGTCCACGCGGGAAGTTGGTAAGGAGAAAAAAGTTGAAGTGCCGTTTTTCCTCTATCCGTGTGAACTTCAGTGGTAGTTGTACCTAAAATGACTAGGTTTATACCTGTATTAAATGAAGGACACACCTGGTTTCGAATTTCTCCAACATTGATTAACCTTCTGGATAGGCTGCTGCAAAATTAAATGAAATATCAACTTCTACATGTGCTATACGCCACATCGCACCTCCCTTCGGTAACTCGACAGCGACCACATTTTGAAACCTGGCCAAAATCAATCGCCGGCCATAATCGCGGCCAATTTTTTTCGTTTTTCTTCTTTGCCATATACCGCACTTCTCTCCGCAATGTCCCAGTCATCCCTCAGCCTCAAAATATATTCACAGCTCCGCCCGTTTGAAAAATCACGGCCACACCTCGGTCGACCATCCGTCAAACTCTTCTCGATCCTAGTCCATCCATTCGTCCATCTCTCCTTTCTCTTCTCACACCTGGACGGCGAAAAAATAGAAAAAGACGAAGAAGAAGAAGAAAAAAAGAACGCGGTCGCGCACGGCCGCTGCATTAGTCACGACAAATCCCCGACAATTACGCGGCACAGTCGTGTATGTATGTGTGTGTGTGTGTATGTGTGTGTGTGTATGTGTATGGAAACTCTTTGGGAATTCCGAGCATGTGCTCTAGCTCTTTCTCTTTCTCTCTCTTTCTCTCTCTTCTTCGGTTTTATGACGGACGACGGTAGCGAGAGAGGGAAAAGAGCGAGGAGGCGATGACGTTCGTCACGTGCGCGCGACTCGATCGGATTTTACGGAAGGAGGCAAATCGCTTGAAAAACGAGCGGCTTCCGAGCGCTAGGGGAGAGGTAAAAGAGTTATATATGTATTCGTGGTTGCTAGCGCGTGGAGGTTTTTTTTCTTCACCAAGTGGGTGGTAGGGGAAGAGACGACGAGATTGGTTGAGAAGGAGAACGGTGTTCTTTCCTTCGATGGCTTAATTTTGAACGTGCAACAATTTTCTTGCTGCAGAAAAATTAATAGTATATAGTAATGTAGCATATTATATTTTTATAATTAAATTAAACGTAGGGGAGATCAGAAATAGTTGGCTGTGGGGAGAGCAACTATAATTCATTTGTATTGATGACTTACTTGCCCCACTGTAGTGAACGATCTTCGACCTTTTTAAGTAGTTATACTAAAATTATAAATTTGCCTTAAACAACTAAAATTTTTTAATATTCCAGGAAACTTAATCGAAAATACTACAGTGAAAAAGTAACAAATATATTATGACCATTTCACACTCCAGCATAAAGCGACCAGATGCAAAAATTAAACGTGAGTACAATTATTTTTCAATCCTAATTATTATTCTCCCCATGCAATTACAACCGAACAAAGTCTCCTTCTGTAAGCATATTATTAACACGCTGGAATGCATGGTTGTGCTTTAAAAGAAAAAAAAAAGACTTATCAATCCTGGTACTGCGACACACTTATACTCACACGAGTAAACAAGCCAAAATAAACACTACTCCACGCTATACACCAAACGAAATAATTCAAAGCCCACTTTTCCATTCAAGATTAGAAATCCCCTTTCCGCATGCGTTGAAGCATCAAAGAGCCTAGCGTGCACACATACTCGCGCTTTGTCCACGTACATATATACATATAAACGCTGCACGTTTCTCCTGCTCAGCAATTAGCGACAAAACGCTGTAGCGCGCGCGCACACACGGCTACTGCCGCTTTAAATTGCATATTCCCGCTGGAAAAACAGGCTCCGATAAAGAGAGAGAGAGAGAAAGCACGTGTCGCACGTGTGCTCGTTTACGTTTATATGTATATGTATATATACGTATGTGTATATGTATATCTGTGCCCTGGTGTATATGTGTCGCCAGTCACGCGACTGACCGCTAACAAAGCTAACAAAGCAAAGCCGCTTTATCCCCGTCGGCGTGCGATATCTGTGTAATAGGTCTGTCTCTCTATCTGCCTTTAGCGGCGAATCGATTCGTCGCACTGCCGTCCTCCTCCCCTCTCTCACACCCTCTCTCTCTCCCTTTAGTTTGCGACAGGTGAAAAGACGTCGCCTGCAGTTTATAGTCGTAGCTTGTAGGTAAGTGGGTGATGAAGACACACGTTTGCGAACGATTGAAATGTCTCGTTTGTCGCAGTACGCGCGCACGCGTGCAATGAAATTTTCATGCATTGTTTTGCATGGGAAATTATGGTAAAAGACGATGTTCGGTGCGTAAAATTGAAATGGCGTGTTTTTAGGGTGCGAAATTAGATTTTTCGCACTTTACATGGTTATGAAACGTATACAAGATATTGTTTACAACTGGAACGTAGAAATTTATATCTTCTCGTGATTATGTAATACTTGGAGCGTAAAATTGAATTTCATGCACGATAACCCAGATAGTGCTATTAACTGTTAAAGTGACCAAAAAAATTGGTTTTTGCAAATACATTTTAATGTAAAAATTAGTCAAACATTAAAATTTAATTTGTGTAATAACGCAGACGGGAAACAAGAAGAGGGAAATTAAGCGAAAGAAAGAGAAAAATAAAGACATATTTAAATACCTGGCATTTTTTTGGAAAAAAAGAAATTTCCCTTTACGCATTTTCCCGAGACTCGCGCGCGCGCGCGTGTTACGGCCACTTATTTATAATAGCACGCGCTGGTGATGCCGAGTTTAGCTAGAAAAGGACCTCGGATTATAATTTTTGCCATTCACTTTGCGCACTACAAAGGAAAAGGTAATTGCAGAGAGACAGAGGGCGTAATTTTTATTTCTGTAGTAAACGATGCGAAATGAACATTTAACCTTCGTCCACATACATATATATATATATATATAAAGCGTACGAAAGCATATATAGTCATATCAACGACAATTTCCCATACTCCAAAATACGACTCACTTGGAAGCCCTCAAGTGTTACTATCATTTTAAGCGAGAGGTAAAACTTTGTATAGCATATATCGCGTGTACTAAATCGACAAATGTATCGTACGCTTGCGCGAGCAACTTTGCTCAGGTATAATGAAATAATCGTAAAAGCCGCTTTGTAAAGTCCGAAGGTGGACGAGTGAAACGATCGAAAGTAGAAGAAGTAATGGGAGAAGATGGGAAAAGCCTTTTTCGCGGAGATTCGTCTTCATTGGCAAGTGTACGCGGATTTTTCTTCGTCCGCGCGAGGTTTCTTGATATTGCGTAATGAATTGCAATTAGAATAAAGGCGAGAGCAAGGATCATGATGGACACAAATTCATATCGTTATAGCAGAGAGAAAATATATAAAATTCTGCTGCGATCTTGAAATAATTTAAAATAATATTTCTGTAATAAAATTAAAACTACATTTCAGTTTATGAAAAAAGCTCAAGTTAAAAGTCATTAAAAAATTACGGGGAATGCAAATGTACAAGGAGAAAGAGAGAGAGAGAGAGAGAGAAAAAATCAAGAAATTAAAAGCTCCGTCTTGAATAATAAACAGTCTAATAAAACGCGCAACGCAATGAGATGCGTTTTACAAAATTTATAACTCCTGTAATTAAGTGTCTAGCGTTAATCTCGCTAATTTTGAATTCAGCCAACCTTGCGAGGAAGGGAGGATAGGAGGGCAAAAACTACACTCGACATCGATTAACTGCCTCTATAAAAACGCATCATTAAATTTCAACGGTCTGTTGCTCTTAAAATGCCCTTTTCCTCGTCAACAAAATCAATTTTAGCTGCTACAGCCTAATTACAATTTCATGGCTTCATTTGGAAACTATATCAAAGTGATTTTATTCATGAGAACATTTGACAAAATTTATTTTTGCTTTATATATTTCAATGTATGCTCAATCAAAATGCTTTTATCTTAAATCAATTAATCTTATTGGGAGGTTATCATGATCATAAAATTCCTTAGAATTCGTCACCAATATATTTACGTACCGAAAATTTTCATAAAATCACCAACTACCACTACAATTCGTCAAATTCACAATCTCCATCATCCATTCATCAACATATGACAAACATGAAAATTCCCACCTATCGACACCTACTCTTCCGCGAATGCGATTTGAAAAACGTTAGTGCCGTGCCGAGAGAAGCTCATCCTCCTACATCCGAAATCTAAATATTTGCATGGGGCGCGGTGGGTTAGTACAGCTGTATACGTGTATATATATGTAACCTTTGTACCCACACGACCTCGTATTCCAAATCCGGTGGGTACGAAGGTATGGTATATACGAATAAAAGGGAGCAGATCCTCCTCGCTAATTAAAGCTGAGCTGCGAGAATTGCCAGCGGTGCGAAATTTCGTTGATGATGGGTAGGTGCCTGAGAGTCGTAGTCCGGGTACGTTGTTACTATTATTATTATTATTATCTAGGATAGGAAGAAAGGTCCCGAAATGTTGTCACATGAGAGAGGAGTTTAAAATGTATTTTGGTTGATTGTTGTAATTGGATTGAAAGTGGTGTGAATGATTGATTAATTGGGTAAACGGTTAAAAGTTGTGCATCTTAAAATAGAATACTAGTTTTGATTGATTTAAGATAATTTAAAAGCATATTGCTCGTATCTCGCATTAATCGACGTTTGTCTCAAATATCTCAGCTTAATTAATTAGCAGGAATAAGAAAATCAATGTATGTGGCACAGTTGGGTTAGGTACAAACAGAGGATTGAAGGCAGGCATGCCGAAATAAATCATATTATGAATTTAGGTTTAATAAATTTTTATTTATATATTATTATATAAAAAGTCAAAATAAAAAAATAACATATATCATAAACATCACATAAACAATTTGTTATAGCAACGGCGGCGTGCCGTTTTGTCAGAGCGAAAACATTTTTTTATCTTTGTTCACTATTTTGCCAGTAAACATAAATATGATTTCAACTTGAGCTTAAATTATTTACAAGAAAAATGATTTATATACATAAATATTTAGCAATAATATAATATCACAGTATATACAATGCACAATATATTTTTACAATATATTCACTGTAAGAAAACTTCCATATATATATATAGATATACAATTTGTACATTTAGAAACTCAAAATATAAACACAGTATATCTATTTATATATGGAAGTTTTCTAACAGTGTTTTTTTTTACAAATACATTTTTTTATCATTATTAAGGTTACCAGGTCGTCTTAGAATATAAGTTGTGGGAGTGATTTACGTGTCCAATGTGTAAACACGCGGTTTCGGACCATTCAATAGCCGACAGCCATAGATTGCATGAAGTGCTAGTTTCTTATTAGTGGACAACGGTGGAGATTGCAAACTAGTGTTATTGGTTCTACAGGAGCTACTTCTTCCCCACGAATGATGTGTCTCGACACTCCCACTCTTAGGCCCTTCTGCTTCGGCCGTCCCACTTACGACTAAAAGTGCATTCTATAGGACCCTGCAAGAAAGCGAAGGAGTGGGAGGATTTTTCAGTCTATACGCCCCATATAGTAGGGCTTTTCCTTGTTTATACGTGCGCATCCACCGCTTTCCCTCTCTCTTTCGCCCCCCTCTCTCTCTCTTGTCATGCTGCTCTCACCAGGCGGACCCACACGGATCAGAGGTGTGTCCCTGCACTTGTTCTTGCTCATAAGTAAATCTCAGGTATAAGTTTGCTTATGAGCTAATTGTAGGTTAAACACACATAAAAGAGTTCGTTATAAAAGGAAAAAGTTGTAGTATCATTTTTTATCTAATGCTTACATTCTATTCAGTAGCACGAATTTTTACATTCTGAGGTGGTTTTTTGTGGTTTGATAAAAAATGGAGGGTGATAGAGTAGTTCTCAGCTCGGATTCGGATTCAGCGCATCAAAATACACATAAGTCAAGTCTTACAGCCATTTTTAGCCAGTTTCCACTTTTTCACCATATACTCATATCACTCGCACTGCAATTTTAGGCTTTTAGGGATGGCTTCTTATGTTTTAACAGAAAATGGAGGGTGGTGGAGTAGTTCTGAGCTCGGATTCGGATTCAGCGCATCAAAATACATAAGAATAGATAGGTCTAGTCTCTGATACAGACCATTTTTTTTGTGTGTCTGTGTTATTAACACGCAGCTTCACAGAAATATAAATTTCAATAATCTCCGACGACATCGTCAACGTATACGTTACAAAATAAATCATCAAGAATTTTCAAAACTTCAAATTCAATAATTCCTCTACTCTAACCCTTCGCCCGAACCACCACCACCACACCCAACTTCCCCTCTCCCACTGTTCTTGCCCTACTTCTTCGACCTCGGTACCTCGAAGTCAAAGTCGCGTATACTGTACGCTCTCGCCCGAAGACACACGAGGAACCGACGACGACCATAGCGCTCCGCGATTGTCTTGCCGACTCTCTCTCTCTCTCTCTCTCTCTCTCTCGCTTTCCGTGTTTGATCTCGCCACACGGGCTTTCTCGGTCAGCTCTCCAAGATTCATAGCCGCGCGCAAACAGCAAGATTACCGGGTCCTCTCGGTCGACTCTTGCGCTCGCGCTCATGTCCCGACCGCCCTGGGCGTTCTGTCGCTGACTAATTAAGCGAATTCATCGTCGGCTGTCTTGGAAGTGTGTTCTTGCGGGAGCTGAAGGAAGAGGTGAGGGTTATATATGTACAGACCGTATGCACGAGCGAGCGAGCGAGCGAGCGCGGACGCGTAATGTGAAAATTCGCCGAAATGTTCGCTGGCTGATGGAGGAAAGCTTGAAGGTGGGATTAGAGAGATACGAGGGGATGAGGGTGGATGAGAGAAGGGGTTGGTGCTATGTTGAAGGAACGAGGTGTCGTGGGGTTTTGACGGATTTTTGGTGTTTTTTTTTTTTTTTTAAGGTAGAGGTTGATGTTTAATTTTATTATGGAAAAGTTATTAAGAGATTTCGAATTTATTTTTATGTAGATTAAGTCGAAAGAAGTAATATTTGTGTTAATATTTTTTTTATTAGATCTAAATATTGTTAAGAATATTAAATTGCAATATATTACAATAAGCATTTTCTGAGACGGATATGACTATATGTGAAGCAAACGGCAATACATAGCCCCATACACGAGTCATCAATACTACCTCACTCACTGATCATGCGCATCATTCAATTGCTCAAATAGATACATCAAAACCCCGCAAGAAAAAAATCGCTGCCAATTCATTGGCACGTAGCTTCATCAAAATAATTTATTGATTCGTTTTATTAAGGATTCATACTACTTTACACGCTTAAAATTTAAGCTATGTTTGTGAATTTTTTTTTATAATTTCTATAATAAATATAGATATGAATCTTTTTGGAGTTAATAAAGGCACCCTTAAGGTATAGGAAACAATTTTCTTTTTATAAATTTTACATTGTTTATTTATGTACACCTGTAACCACCGTTGAGCATCTCTAAAAAAATGGATGTTGACGGCGTGCATGATTTTGAAGCGAGAAATCATCGGAAATTCAAAATATTTAGATTTAGTAGAACTGTGGCTATCGCCTGAACTAGGATAATTAAATTTCATGCAAAAATAACAAAATGCCGGCTGTTCAAAAAAATCGTTTCGAAAAATAGTATTTTTTTACTTCTTCTTTCAAAATATAATTAAGATTGAAATTTTAACGTAATCCTAGTTCCGACGATAGCCATACATGTGACGAATACATGGTAAAAACGTAGTGATGATCGGTTGAATACTTTTTGAGAAATCGTGCACGCCAACCGGAAAAAAGTGGTTTTGAGAAAAACGCGTTTAAAGTGTGAAGCCGCTACCCGCACGCCGAAAAGTGCGCCAAACTAAAATCGACAAAATACATACTTACATAAATCCATTAAAAAAAATATCAATTTTTTGAAAGTGATAAAGTGGTATGAACCTTTAAATTAAAATTCAAAAAATAAATTTTTCACGAAAAAAATTGGATAAATGTTATGAAAAATATTAACTTGCAATTGTTTCATGGCTATTCATTGCTGTTCTATTTGTAATTTATTTTTTTGCGATTTTAATTCTTGTATGGAATGGAAAACAATCGCAAATACATACTTTGATGAAATTTTACTATTTTTGATCAAACTTTTTTTCTTCAAGTCCACTGTCAACCGCAGCTCGTCGTACATTGGGTCGAAATGGAAAATTATTGTATGATGGACATAACGCATGTGCGTTTAAAACAATTTTATTTTTTATTATACAAGCTGTTCTGAAAATGTATGTCTCGCACAAGATACTCTTATAGAACTCGAAATTCTGAAAAAAAAAAGATCCTTTACCGTTTTTCGATATGACAAGTAGTTTTTTGAGCATCAATGCCTCAAAATTGTTTATTTTCAATAGAAATTGTATATCTATATTCATAAGGTCATATCTATAGATATGCAATTTCTATTGAAAATAAACAATTTTGAGGCATTGATGCTCAAAACACTACTTGTCATATCGAAAAACGGTAAAAGAACTTTTTTTTTCAGAATTTCGAGTTCTATAAGAGTATCTTGTGCGAGACATACATTTTCAGAACAGGATGTATATCTATAAAAATTATAATATAATTATATATTATTCCATAGAAAATTTTTTATTCGGATTTTATAAATAAATGGTTCTATATAAATATTACTCATATGCTAGTTCAATATATTAATTTTATTAAATATTTTGCTATTATTACATTTTGATACTGATTTCAAACAATTTCATACGAAAAATTCATCTTATTTTTAAACTATAAAATAAATAACATCTACGGTTGGGGAGTCATAACGCATTGAATGCGTTATGTGGAAAGGCTGTTATAATGTGAGGGGATGTATTTTAAAAAATTTGAAAAGGACAGATTTTTTTTCTCATTTTTCAATTTTCAAGTTTTACATTTTTGTTAATAACAAAAAACCGTGATAACTAAAAATTTTTTCTTTTTAGAAAATATAAATATTTTAATTCTCTTTCAAATGCTGCCATCCCATTCAGATACATAGAGCCATCCTCAAGAAATACATTTTAAAAAATGTCTAGAAAAATTTTAACCTTAAATATCTCTGAAATTTATGAACCACTCATTTCGCCCAAAGAACTCTGCTGAGAACTATTAGTAATATACCTCTACAATGAATTTTGAAACAAATAAGACAATGTTACTCTCGTAATGGTTGAATATACAAAACTCGTTTTTTTAAATTTCTCAATTTTTACGTTTTTGTTAATAACAAAAGAACTGTGATAGCGAAAAAATTATTTATTTTTAGAAAATATAGGTAATTTAATTCTCTTTGGAATGCTATACAGTTTTTTTGTCATTTTTTCAAACAAGTTAAGGTCAATTTTTGGTGAATTTCCGCACGTGTAAAGAAAGTAAAGCAAACGGCCAAAATCGGCAATTTCATCTGTTATGTGCTAGATCATATCATCGGCAAAGAGAGAAAAGGTCTTAACGCTGCTGAGTACTAACTAGGAGAGGTCACGGCTTCCGGCTCACGGATTTTGCTCAAACTTTGCACAGCGGTCTTGAAGCATGTTTAGGTTAAACTAAAATATCAACCAAAACGGCTGGAACCATGATTTTCTACAAATTTAATACTTTGAAAATCTGTTTGCTTTGAAATCCTAGATGCTCATTTTTAAAAATGGCAGCCAAAAACTTTTTTTTTATTTTTATCTTTATCAGGGATTATTACTTTTTAATATTTAAGCTTAAAATTAATTAACTTTTAAAAGAATAAATATTATAAGCCTCTTAAATTACAAACACAACATTTGAAAAAAATCTGTTTTTCAGGATTAAAATTAAAAATTAAAATTATTCGAGGGTACCTGTTTACTGATGAAATATAAAAAATCATAAATAAGATAAAAATATGTAAATTGTAATGAGCTTCCCAAAAAAATGTTTGTGAGTTTTGATTGGGTTAGTACCAGAGCCGCCGCTAGGTGGCTATGTCGTTTCTATATCTAAGACTAAAAAGTGACCGTATAAGTATGACCGTATAAGTGATAGTATAAGTATGACCGGAATTGTTTAGAAATCATCATAATATATTTTTTATATTATTTAAAATATTTGATCGATGAAAATTTGTACTTCATGTTTTCAATAAATAGAAATGGGCATACAACATTAATGCAATGTTGTTAGTGAAGCTCGAAATAATATAATTAATTAAATTAATTAATTAAATTGGTTGAGAATCTTCCTAAAAAGCAACAAGAGCAAATAGCGAGTACGATACTGAAAAGAAAACTTGATTCCTGCGACAAATCTAAAAGAATTGATTTATCTCGAACATTGAGTACATCGGAATCAAAGTTTAATGTAACAGTTAAACCAACAGAAAAAAAGAAGTTATTTTTACATCAGAAAAATTAGCTGATTATCAAGTAAATACTGGGGCTTCATCGAGACAAATGAAAAAAAAGACTAACTTTTTAAGAGCAAATGTTGGAAGACAATCTGTGACAACCAATAATGAAAAACTTTCTGAAAATTCAAAAA
>JAWWEQ010006569.1:0-50079 GCA_035583055.1 Torymus tubicola
TTTATATTCAATTAGAATGGATAAAATACATCACAACTACAATAAACCATAAAATGATATGGACTTATGTCGTTATGTCGCGCACAAAATCTGAAAAATGGACTTGTGTCGTTACGTTTTTGGTATATCGTTGCTTTAGAGGAATATTTTAGCTACTATTGATAGTGGCAAATGAAAAAAACCCATTTAAAGATACAAAATCCAAAGTTTTAGCAATTTAAAAAAAATGGAATTATGTCGTTATGCCTCGGAGCCAGAGATATGTATTCGATGATTGTGTTTATTTAGAAGAGTTTTGTCGTTTTGATGTACTAGGTGAATAAAATTTCGTTATTCTGGTAGTTGAACCCACTAAAGAATATTACTAATCAAATACGCAGTTTTGTATACTTTTAGATAATTTTTTTTTATATAAAAATGACGTTATGTGAAACTAAACATACATTTTTACTAAAAATACCTTTACTTTTTACGAGTAATCGTATAGATGTACGTTCAAACATTTTGTACTAACAAACCCGTTTATTGGGTAGGGAAGTCCGTCGAGGTTTCGCGTGTAGATATATATATATATATATATATAGATGTGTGTATGTCTACACGTGGAAAGAGGGAAAAATCGTTGGTTGGTACGAGTGCAAGCTTGATATTCACTTTTGAGGTGGTACGTTTTAGTTGTTGGGGTGGTAACTTCCTTCGGATTGTTGTTCCCCAGAGCCAAGTTATTCAGTACTTCTTGCAGAAAGTTTTTAAGGATAAATGTTGAAAAGTACAAATAGTAATTAGGAAGTTGTAGAAACATCAGTATTAAAGGGTTTCATGAATTTTGTACTGGTACTTTGATATTCTGTTTATTTAGTTTTTGAATAAAATTTCAATTACGCGGTTCGAGCAACGAGGCTTGATTTATTTCTTTCCTTTAATTAAAATCCGCGCATTTTTGTTCCGTTTCTGACAAAAATGGGTTTCAATGTTCAAACTTATTCGTAAGATCGGAATAAACGATATAGGGCGCGATACTGTACTAATCAATTAACACATTTAAAACAAATATTTACACGGTGGTATGACCAGGTTATGCACTTTCTCCTTCGTGAAAACTCGATAAAAGTGTGAAATTATGTCGTTATGCCAGGAACTTGGACTTATCTATAATAATCCTGTTCTCGTTTATTTTTCGACCATTTTCGTTAATTTAATTATAAATTCCGATCAAGATTAACAGCTAATCAAGGAATAATTATGTTAAAAATAATACAACTTGAATACAACTTGAATTCGCGATAAAAATTCTCACGTTTATGCACTTAACGTTTGTAAAATTATAAATTTTATCTAGTTATTGTATATATTTTATATATGAAATAATTTTTATATTCAATTAGGTTGGATAAAATAAATCAGGGCTGGACTTATGTTGTTATGCCGCGCACAAATGTACTTATGTTATTACGTTTTCCGCAAATCGTAGCTTTATGACAATATTTTAGCTACTACTGACAGTTTTAAATCAAAAAGACCCATTTAAAGATACAAAATCCAAAGGTTTCCCGATTTAAAAAAAAACAAAAAAAAAAACGGACTTATGTCGTTATGCCTCGGAGCCACAGATTTAATCTACCCTTGTTTTACAAATATATCTACCTTTCTCCACTCGTACCCAATCTCACCGATCTCTCTCTCTCTCTCTCTCTTCTCGTATCAACAGAATTCGTACGCGTGTAAGCCACCCGGCACACTCTTATCCTCTTTCATCCGACTTTGTCTATCACATCGGCCCGATCGCTTTATACACACTCACCCGTCGTAGCCGCGAAAACTTCCTCCCAAATCGAAAAGCAGCAACGACAGCACATCGAAAACGGCGCGCGATCGGTGGTAGGGGTAAAAAAAAAAAGCAGTTTAGAATGTGTTGGGGTATTGAAATTTTTTTTACGGGCTAACGTGAAAAAGTTTTCCAAACACCTGCTGGTGGTATCTCCGTGCGGCCTTCGGTATTCTGTTCTTTGCGGGAACGTCTTTATGCGCTCAAGACGATAACTCTATTACGCCTGAGTGTATATATGTGTAGGTGGGTATGATGGGGCCGTGGAGATTTCGCGATGTAATAGAATCGTGGGTGAGGATGTGCGAAAAAATGGAGGAGACGAGGTTTCCAGGGTTTTTGACAATGTCGTTTGGGGTTCGATGTTGTGGATAGAGGATGTACTTGGATTTTTCGAGATTATTTTCTTTTTCAAGGGAATCAAGGTATATTTTTTCTTATTTACTGTTCTTATGTGGTTATATATAGTGGCCGTAGTCGTATAGATAGTAATGATTTAGGTTATCGGTAGATTGAGGTATATTTCAAGTTGTAGTATAAAACATTGATATCAATTTTAATGGTAAAGTAATGACATGATGTGATAAACGATATTGAAACCTTTATACATGGCCTTAAATTCGAGAAATAATTTTGAGTAAATAAAGTTTGCTATGGTTTAAAACGTCGTACTTGACGAGTCTTGAAATGGCTAGTACACGTGTATACCGTGCAGCGCTGTATATAGGTAAAAGGTAGCATGTGCAATAAAAAGCGAATCTGTTTTCTTTTTTAACAACGCTCTTCGAGCATGAAACGAACTACTGCCATAATGTACTGCTATGAATACTAAAACATTGTGTTATCAAAAAACACATTTTTTCGTTATATACAGTTAAAATCTAGCTGTATTTTTGAAAAAAAAATTTAAAAAAAACGAAAACCATTATTATCTAAACTAAGAAGATTGGGTATTATCTGGTTATGAAAAATTATCATTTTAATTTGATAAATCTTTAAACGATGCGGGATTTAATTCCCAACGCCTCATTTATAATTTGAGACAATAATTTTGTGAGCTCAAGATGCGGAGCCTGAAATTTGTGTCCATCTAACGATCTCATATAGAAATGGACTGTAAGTAGATAATGACCTAGGTCGATACGACGTGTCGTTTTAAAGTCTGAATTATGGACTCTCACTTCTAATAAATGGTCAAAAATCTATATTAACCGAGAATGCGTTCATACTTCACGCAAGAAGGATACCGAGAATGCTCCACTTTTAATGATATTATATATATTTTTAGAGAATTTTTTACGCACTAAATTGCATTTTTTAATCACATTAAAAATTTTAATTTTAGCCTTTGTGATGCGTCATCGCTAAATCGCAACAAAGTTTACTGAATTCAAAGTTTGAATTTTCCTGTTCTTATATTACATGTTGAGCAAACCACGATTGCAGCTCCAAAGCTGTTTTTGATGAAAAATTCTCTTTGTGTGTTGAAATGTATTATTCGCGGCTATTTAAACTGAATTTAAAAATTTTCCAAATATTTTCAAGGTAAACAATTAATTATCACGGAGTTACTAATATATTTTACCATTTTAATAGTAAAAATTCTTTTTCTCGTATTTGTTACGGTTAAAATTACAACGCATACAGTATTGTGTATATGTCCTGGTTTAGCATAAAGTAATTTATACTCACCAGCTGAGCAAATTACATTATTAAAATTAAATATACTCGTGTTTTATCATTCAGCATAAATTTTGTATTGTATGAAGTAATCTTATATTTTTTGTCATTGTAAAAATAAAAATAATATCTGAACTAATTCGTTTTTGGCATTATCCCAAGATAGAAACAATTCGAAAATGTAAAACAAAGAAATACAAAAATTTAACTACACACATTGTGCTGGTAAACTGTATTACTATATTTAAGATTCTATGAATGCGTTTTACGAATAAAAAAGCCATTCATGCTTTCAGAAAAAAATCCAACAATTTTCATTTCAGCTAATTGCAAAATATTAGCATACTCCGTTACCCTCAATTATCCAATCTTCTACGAAAAACAGTTCCGCAAAAAGTTTTCCATACAACACACTCATAACATCAAACTAACAAACATCGCCATGAAGAACCATTCTTCACAATCTCCCCCATGAAAAAATCCCCACGAAAAATTATATAACGTTAGCATTTTCATCACGTCCTCGGTCCTTACCAACATCCTCGTCCAGTCGAAATTAAATCGAGAGGCCAGCACAACGTCTACACACGGCCTTTGTATGCTTCCTCTTCTTCTCTCACTCTCCTGTGCTCGCAAGTCTTTGGGTTAATCTGGCAATTCTGCGCAGGAATACGAATTTGTGTATAGACGCGAGCGAGCGAGCGAGCGCTCACGAGGGGGAATTAATAAACGGATGCCAGCCGCGAGAACAATGCTAAATTCTGGGTCAGTGTTTCCGGAGGAGGAAGAGGCGGAGAGAAGAGGGAAGGAGTATCAAACGTCGCGGAGTAGGAGGAGATGGTAAAAGGTCGCTTTGAGACTATAGGGACTAGGCGGGGAGTTTGCCGATGATGAGGCGAGATTTCGGAGGAGTCAAGACGGGGCGGCACGCAGTAAGTGGAAAGTTGGAAATGGAAGTGGAATGTTTAATTTGGTGTTGGATTATCATTCGGATTTGTTCCATTTTATTAATTATAGCGGACTGCTGTCTGATTGAGAAAACTTTTTGATGGGCATGAAAAAAAAAGTTTTATTACTTTTATTAGGTAACTGTAATTTTTGATAGTTATAATCAAGATGGTTATTATTGGAATGTCAATTAACTGAACGCAGATTTCTCGAAATGGGCATGATTAATTTGTTTTAGGATATTACTAGCTCCTTGTTAATTCGCCAAACGTAATGCAGTCAACTATAGTGACGCGAATTCGTAGAACGCTCTGATTGCATTACATCAGTGTTTAACGTTCTACGAAACTATTTCAACAGTCGTTTATAATCGTTTCTTTTCTTCGTGGAATTAGCATTATTGATCAATATATGAAATATATTGCATCGGGTATTCCCTCGAGTGCGTCGCGTATAACTTTTAATCTCTCACGGATTACCGGAGGCTCAGCAGATTTCATAAGCCACGATCGTTGATTTCTAAATCAATTAACTTTATTGCTTCTGCGCTAATCTCGAAGAAAGCCGCGAGCGTGAAATAATTTGATTTTTCACTTTATCTCTTGGAACCAAACCACCACCACTATCACCGTCATCACCACAGGGAAACCTTGAAACAAGAAAATTTCCATTTTCTAATTTTTTTTATCACTGAAATTCAAATCCAACTCCCCCTTTTTCCTCTAACTTTGTCTTTTTACAAATTTGAACACAATTCAGTAACTCACCACACACGCATATACAACGATAACATTTGCAAATTATGCATTCACTTCTGTTCTCTTTAATGTTAACCTCCTATACGATTTGTGTTGATGCAGCGGTTTTGATACGATTACCCTCTACGTTTGCATAAAGCGTTAGAATATTTCACCCTACCCCTACTGTTATCTACTTACACACACACAACATAACTGATTATTCATGTGTGGAGTTTCTCGCTCATGAAAATTACAAAACGAAGAAGCCATATAGGTTCCGAGCGAGCTTCCGATATATCTATACGCTAATATCCATTTCGTTCTTGCCAATAGGGCCGAGAGTACTGCGATGAGTGGAGAGTTGCGTTTGCTCGGGCTTTGTTTGAATAAAGCACATGCCTGATAATGCGAAATCGAGATGTACTCGGCGAGGAGGATTGCCACGGGTGTATTTGGTGAGAGTACGAGTTGGTGGCATAAAATGGGGGATGGGGGAAATGATAGAGTGCGTAGATAATTGGGGCGGAAGTTTTGAAATTTCCAATGTTTATTTTAAAATAAGATTTTTTTTATATAGGATAAGTGAGGTGCTTATAGTTTTTTTGTTATTCAAGTTTTTTGTCATGTATAGGTATATGTATAGTTTATCATTTTGTCTCTATAACCAGAAAAGTGTTTGAAACTGGGCAAAAAATTTCATTTCAAAGTTACCTAAGTCGTTGATTACAAATCTGACATTCTGATGGTTAACTTGCAATCAGTGGTTCAAAAAATTTCCAATTAAAAGTTCTTCCGCAAAAGAGTTTTATTAGACATTCCTAGATAAACACAGAAAATTCTCTGTATAATTTTTTCCACGTTACTCGATGAAAGAAGAAACTCCCAGTACTGTAAATGTAAAATCAACTCTTGTATAAGAAACTTAGAATTCATTTACTACAAATGGAACTACATATATACATATTATCTCATTTACACACTGTTATCAAGTTGAAACTTTTTGCTTTACTAATGTATAACACAAACTTTTACTTTTACTTTTATCAAAGTACCTTGTAACCCCATGTACCCATACCACACGTATAAATTCACAACCCCTTTCCCACCTTTCATCTCCACAAATCCAACCCCCATACAATTTACAATCAAATCAAACTACTACCCTAGCGTCCCCAATAACCCATAAAATCCAACAATCCAATACACTTTCTCCAATCTCGTCACATATATATACAACCACGATTCACCTATATACGCATCATTCCAATCTACCGTTTGTGTTACACTTACATCTCACATAACCTCCCCACCTCTAAAGCGCGCATTCCCAACGTTAACCCAATAGCCAATAATCTCGCAACACCGCAAGGGCAAAGCATGATGTGCGAGCGTAGCCCTTGTTGCTCGCCGTCGCAGTACGTCGTCGTCGTCTTACAACAAAACGTCGACCGCGCGGTTATCCGATAATGCGGCGGTGGTATAGCATAGTCGTCCTCGTCGTCGTCGTAGCCAGGGCCAAACCTGTATCACCGCGGAATGCGGACGCCCGCAAGTAGCCCTACTGCGTCACCGAAAAGCTGTGGGTATATATAGGTATATAGAAACGATGGAACCCTCGTGGTTGTGTCTCGCCAATGGAAATTTCTCGGAAATCTTGCGAGATGTACGAGAAAGGCGTGAGGGTGTAAAGTTGTACGTTGTGGTTGCTATTGCGATTCCGAGTGTTAGCGTAGGTGTATATTGTATTACATGGGGTAAAGGGTATCCGGTGTGTGATTTTCAGAAATGTCCCGGCGATTGTCATAGCTGTGTCGGTGTAAGGTGATTTTTGGCGAAGTGAAATTCGTTCGGTTGTCAGAACAAATATTAGATTTTTTTTTATAAAAAACATGTTAAAAGTCTATAAAAATGTTTATAAAAAAGTAAAAAGTTAAGTATTGCTGAATAATTTTAAAGTACTTTATTGTACATTTTATATTTTTGGATATTAATTGCGGAAATATAATAATTTCAAATAGACTTTTGTGAATAATATAAAACTAAGCAATCCCAAAATAAACTAGCACACTCGGAATCAACACATCGAAACAATACATATACCGACTGAATAACAAATTATCATCCTAAAGTCTTTGCCCCGTATTATTCATGCCGCGCACGCACTGGTATATGAAAAAATAAAAATCATCCCGGAAAAGAAACAATTAAAGAGGCGCGCAGGCATGAACGAACGCATAGCCGCAGAAAAAAACCTACAGTGTGAACACGGGCAGCATTAAATTTCTTCCACCTATGAAAAGGTATACGCCCCTTTCAACCGGAGCTTGCAAACTGTTTTAACCCGATGCAAATAAAACGTTACCTAGCAAAAGGTCTCCTCTCAGTCTCGACAAAAAAGGAAAATCTACGAGCGCCGAGATAACGTTTCACGCCTTCCTTTCTCTCTCTCTCTCACTCACGCGCGAACAAAAAAACCTCGTCCTTTCCGCGTGCACGCGCGCGAGAAAAAGAGAGAGAGAGAGAGAGAGAGAGAGGTAGAACTGGCCATGTCCTTTCAAACTTTCATCCCGCTCTTTCTCGATTTGGCCCAGTCTCTATTACTCGCCAATGTCGATCCGTTGCATTTTATCTCGACGCTGGAAAGAGGGGGAAGAGGCCGGCAAGCGAACGTTTTTGTCTCAATCTTCGCACGAGCGCACCGATCGATCCTGGACACTCGGAGACGGTATAGGTGTGGACCGGCCAAACCTCTTCCTTCCCTCCCTCTCTCTCTCTCTCTCTCTCTATTCTCTCTTGCCTTTATCTTTCTTTATCCAAATGCAGTCGGCAAACGATCGATCGGCTTTTTCTCCGTTTAATGGAATCGTGGCGATTGCCGCGCGCGTATAGAAGCTTGAGTAATGCCGGCGAGATGAGGTCTGCAAAAGCGTGTGATGATCGCGCTGGAAAGGTTTCAATATTTTTTTATCTCGATTTTCGGATTGGGAGCGATAGTTTTTTCAAAGCTTCATCGTCGGCTTGAAAGAACAGGGGAGGGGTGCTGATAAAAATAACGATCTTAGCTTTTTGATTTACTTTAATAGGAAGAAATAGAGTACGACTGTAATGCGATTATAGAATTATTGAAGACGTTATTTTACAGTTAATAGTTTTTAGGTTTTACGTTTCTAATGTATCATATATATATAGTGTACACACTTCTTTACGAGTTGTGCACCAGAGAGTAATTATAATGTAGCGGTAGCTGCAAAATTTTTTTATTTAACATACATACTTGATATCTCAACCGATACGACAGAGTTGATCATTAAAAAATTCTTTAGTAACTATTCCACGGAGTTACTTGAGATCTTTGAATATTAATCCAAACGTCTTTAGAATTGCAAATTCGAGACCCTTCTTACTATAGATTTTATTGGCCCTTGCGGATGAAAATTTTACACGACGCAGCACAAAGTCGAAAAGAAATTTAAATTGCAATAAATTATAAAGTATCGGTAAACACTTTTATCGTCTTCAGTGTAATATTCATCTCCGTTTTAATAATATATTATCATAATACCAAATGGTAGTGGCAACGTGGCACGGCGCGCTGTATCGATTAACTTTATAGTGTACAACGTGATTTAATTTTACTGGATTCTCAAGTTTATGTAATAGCGTTAAGAACCATTGTCGGAGAGAACCCATTTCGGTTACTAATTGGACATCCCCCCCCCCGCCCCCAAAAGCAATCACTTTACTTTGTGTAAAGGAAAAATCAGCATTTATCCGTTTTGGTATCAAATATCCTTTGATGTTAAAATATACTGAAATATAACCCTGCATGCATAATTTAAATTGTTATCTTATATATAAATATTAAGGAACTGAATTTATTGTACTAATAAATTCCAATCTCTGTAACCTAATTACCACTTTGTAAATAATAGTGTAGTACACAACACGGGGGATGAAATATCAGTAAATTTCAGAGAATCTTTGCGTAATGCAATATCTCTCGTACTCCTACATAATAAATTATACATTATCCATATTTACAAACGTATACAAAGCGTTTTACAACGAAATTATGGCCTAGACATTATTGCAAAACCTCAAAGCATCCTAACAACACACATACACAATGCTATATTACCCAACCATATCCGAAATTTCAATTTACCCAAAACCACGCGTTCGATAACTCGCCTCACCTCTCCAACTCGGCAAAAAAAAAATGATCCATTTTCCGATCTCACATAATTCGCAACGAGCATTCAATGCATATTCCCTCGTATCACCAACTCGCAGCCTCCGGAAATAGCCAGCTGCAGGCAGCTTCTCTATCCTTTATTTTCTTTCGCACCCGCGGCAAGAAAACCCCATTGGTCGCTGATCCCTAAGCCGATTGTCCGGTAGCGAAACTGAGATTTATGCGGTACGGGTAGCTGGTGGGCGGAAACCGCCGTTTTGCTCACCAAGCGCTCTTTCGATTTCGCGGATGCCCTCTTTGTCTTATTCCTCGTTTCTCTTTTTTTTTTTGCACAGAATAGTACGCCGATGTATGTATTCGCTCGCGCGAGGAATGGAGAATTATCGAGGAAACGTTCGCTTGCAGGAGGAGGAGGAGAAGTGAAGAGGGGAAGATACGAATCGTGGCGGGAAGTTGCAATCGAAAGCGCGTGCACTAGGGGCGTTTGTTTCGCTGGTGCATTGATGCATTTGGGGGATGGGTTGCCATGTTTCTTAACATTTTCCGGTTCGAATTTATTTTTCGAAGTCTGGGTTACAGTTGGTATTTTTTTTAATTGTTTTTCTTTAATTTAATAGTCCTGAAATGAATATAAAGAAGTGAATATTGAATAGTTGAGTATTTCAGGAATGTACTTTTACTATTTCATAAGAAACGTAAAGTGATTATTTACTACCACTATCATAAAGGTTACAATTACAAATTTTTACGTTTTCGTAAATTCATTATTATCTAAAGTTTTTCCTCTAAAACAACAGAAGTTGCCAAACAGAAATTCATTCGCAATAATATCTTTAATACTTTTTGACAAACAAATCTAAACCATACATGCTGGCACACGATTTAGCTCAAATACGATTATTTCCAGCAGTATGAATCTGTTTCCACCAAAACACAGAAGTAGACGTCTCTAATTTATAAGTGTATCCTATACAACCGTGTGCTTTGTGTATCGTTAATCGCAACAAAACCGTTTACCGGGACGAACGCACGCTCGAGCAGAGTCCCAAACTCTTATATACATACATCTCTCTTTTTCCCCTCTCTTTTTCTTGCCCATACATTCGAACGCAAGAATTGAGTTGGCGGTTTCACGAATTTAGAGCCTGCGGCCCGCCTTTCTCTCGCATGGGCGAATGCATAATTCGTCGAGGAGAGTGAGAGAGAGGGAGAGAAATAAATGGTTTGCGCGCTTTCGCAGTAGCAAGTCAGTCGAATTTGCGGCTACAGCTTCACGTGCTCTTTTTTCTTTCTTCCACGGCTCGTACGCTTTCGCGTACTGAGTCGATTTAAATGTAAAGTACCTGCCTGGGATTTCTTTTTTCGTTAATTCGTCGCGGTGCCACCGGTGGGGATGTAGAGATTGAGAGGGAAATAATTTGTTTAAAAATGGATTGGTGGAGTATAAGGGGGTCTGGGATTGTTTTAGCCCTGAATTTATGAAAAATCAGTGCAGGGGTTTTAGTACGAAATATGGGATATATTTTAGAGAAAAAGCTTTTGAAAGTTTGGAATTCTTTTGATAAAGTGTAGAAAAAGAATGTTAACGTGGGTTTGGAAATTTTCAAAATTTTATTTTATAATAAATCATTTAAAAAATGATAATGAACCATATTTTTGGTGATATGATTGACTAGTTAGGATTTTGTGATATTATTATATCATAGTAACGAAAAATACCGAAAAACGCGGACGCGCTTTTGTTCCCTACTAAAAAAATCATGAGCTAGGAAAGAAGAAAAGCATGCGCAGAGTGCCTCTCGATGGCCCAGGTATGATAAAAGTTTCATGATATAATATAATTCACTACATGAAAATTTTCTATAAAATTCCTTAATTGCATACTTTAACCGAAAAAATTATTTTAATAATTTTAATTAAATTACTAACGTATGTAAAATGTTGTATCACTAACTTTTTTTTAAAAAAAAGAGTGTATTACGACAGTACATAATATCTAAAGAAGTATAATAACCAATAGTGTCTTGCAAAGGTCTTTCCGAGAAATTTATTAATAAAGTATATTCTGTACAAAGCATCGAAGCATGTAAAGCAAAGCCTGATTATTTAGCCCAGAGTTGACGTTTTTTTATTACTATTATTAGAATATAAAACACAATAATAATTCTGGTAAATTTTTTTTATGTAGCTCGTAACATTTTTTAGTCTTAGAAATCTTCATAGTGGTTGAAAAAATTTTTCCCGTCGAAATAACAACAATGAAGGTAGGTCAACAAGACCTTTTTTTTCGGCAGGAAGTTATGAACTTTTCTTCACAGTGCAGCATCATATACCCTACTGCGCACGCTAATTGCGATAATTGGGGGTTTAGAGTGTTGCGTAACACCTAATTTATTCAATAAATAAAATCATAAATGCAGAATTCGAACGTATATTTACATACTCAAATTCTTTTGAATACTGCTTGCAAATAATTGTTAAATATTCGTTAATAAACGTATATAAACACAACGTTTAAGAATAAACGAGCTTCCACATAATTTGCAAATATTCAAATTAAATATTTTTTATAGAAAAAAAGGATTTTATATTCATATAGGCGTATAAGATATAATAATAACTATATCTTCAAAACTTTTTAATCGAATTTTACGTTACAAATATTTCACCGACCGTTAGAAATAATCAATACCCACTACGCATTACAGTCAATTTTTCCATCGTAAATTAAATCCTCCATTACGCCATAGTTCAAGCTAGCGGCAAACCCGCGGTGGGAACGATCGAAGACAGACAATCGCATTCTCCTCACGCACGCGTCACGTGCCCTACGACAATGGCGCTCGTAATTCCGCGCGATAACGATCGCCTATAGAAAATCTTTCGCGCCTACTCGAAAAGCGTCACGCCTAATAATAGGCCTGAAAAGGGACTCGCAAACAATTTGCCACTGTCACCTTTGCATACGTTTTCATATATATAATACACGCGTGTGTCCGCGCGTACTGAATTGAAAAATATCTAATAATTCTAGTGCTACTTTTTTTATCATTAAGTGACGGGAGAAAAGTTGGAGAAAATTATTTTCACTAATCAGCTCGTACGTTTTGCTAATGAAGCACCGGACGAATCGTTTCGCAATTATGCTGCTGCTTTATTTCTCGTTTGTTTCGAAGAAATTGGCTCTTGCTATACACTTGGCTGCAGAGGGATTGATTTATGCTCTGAATTAACATTTTTCGCGCCCGTCGTGCACAGCACCGGCGAATAAGAAAGAAAAAGTTTAAGGTCGTCTCTCGTCTTGAAAAGTGGAAATTAAAATTGCCAACGTTCAAATTCAATTAATAACCGAACGTTCAACAAGGAAAAAAAGGAAACAATGAAATCAAGATGGAAATCTCGTTGAAATCATATAACCATCGTATTTCCAGTAATAGAATCTCATCAGACAGCTATTAATGCAACTCCCATACAACATACATAAAGCGGCCACACTTTATCACCAATACCGCTTGCATATTACAAGCCGTGCCGACTATATAAACGATCGACTCGAAGCAGCCCGTAGAGAGAGAGAGAGAGAGAGAGAGAGAGAGAGAGAGAGAGAGAGAGAGAGTGTGTTAACATGTTAGCACATCTTGTGCACAAGACCATTGCCTCGTATACTCAAACCTCGTAACACCATATAACCAAAGCGTTAATACCTCCTTTACGACCTCTCTCTCTCTCTCTCTCTCTCAGCCTTTACTACCAATGCCTAAAGCCTAAGAAAAACATAACACACGGGTGTATCCTAGGCAACGTGTTAAAGGCAAATTGATAATTAATCCGTACTGGTTTAATAATCTCTTTGATTTTCAAAGCGGTAGATGTAGAGGTAAAGAGAGAGAGAGAGAAGGGCAATACGTCAAGGCGCTACTTGTTACAACTGCGATATGACACGGCGCGGCGCCGCCGGCGGGCACGAGAGTGGCTTACAAATGGCTTGTTGTTGTGAGGTAAAGTGAGAGAGAGAGAGAGAGAGAGAAGAGAGTGAGAGAAGCGCGTCGGATGTGTTGTGTGTTGTGTAATGAGTTGTAGGGAGGAGAAAGAGAGATAGAAGGAGTAGAAGCGCCGGTGCTGCTGTACGAGAGGCAAATGTTATCTGTGCGCACGATGATGGAGGCAAAGGGGTTGATTGAAATTGAAATATTCTGAGAAGCGTATGCGGGTAATGATGCGGGAGGATAATGGAGGGCTTGTTGTGTTTGGGAAGTGAGCTTTTGTTTTTTTTCGTTTTGTGGAATATTAAAGTTGAAGGAAGAGAGAGAGAGAGAGAGAGGGGGGGGGATGGGTGATTATGAAAGTAAAAAGAAAGTTTTGTAAGGTAAACTTTGACGTTTACGCGAGGAAATCGCTGTTCTAATATCGCGTTTTGAGGTAATTCTGACATTATAACATTGTGAATTTGTTGAATCTTGCTGTCTCGTATATATTAGGAATAATTTACGAGAATTCATAACAACTGTTGGAATTACTTAAGTAGAAAATTATGAAAGTTTGAATTATTATTTAAATCTTTTCTTTTTAGCAAGTAGTAATGGTTTAAGAATGAGTTATTGTTTATTACGATAGTGTAAATGTTATCAATCACTTTTATTATCGATAATTTAAAAACATGAAAAAAATCCATGACTATTATCCAAAACATTTGTACACGGCTATAAAAAATAAATTTGAACAACATCTTAAAGCAATGAAAACGAAAATTTATGACCGACTAAGCGCTCTCTCGACTCGTGTATATATATATATATATATATATATATATATATATATACACGCCTGCAGCACTGTTATTTACTTTATCGAGTGTCGGGGAGCACTTGGCTCGAGAGAAGACATTCGTTTTTACGTACTCCTCCTCACGAGCCACAGCGGCCCACGCAAACACAGTCGGGACCGGAATCTCATCTTCGTTAACAGCCATCTCGCGCGCTCGCACGCTTATACTGCCGCACTTAACTCCAGAGAGAGAGAGAGAGAGAGAGAAAAGCGAGATGTAAACAAAGAATTTATTTTCATAGGTTATACACGGACAATAGAGCTGGATTAGTCCTCTCGAGAGAGCGAGTGAGAGAGGATTGGCCTCATACGAGACGACCAGACTCGAAATTTTGTTTATTGCACGAGTACGGAGTGGGACGTTAACTGCGAATTAGTTCGTTCGGTCAGTAGGGAGGGAGAGAGAGAGAGAGAGAGAGAGAGAGAGAGAGTAAGGTAATATCGGCTTGAGTTCTGCGATCGTTCTGTTAATGGCTCTATAGGTAGATAGGAAGAGAGACAGAGCGAGAGTAACGTACGCGGTATGGATTTTGCGGGATTACAATCTCGAGAGCTGATATCTTACGATTTAGCTCTCTAGAGGATGCGTATAATATAGGTATATATATATATATGTATAAGGTACGGGAAATTCAAGATACCGTTATTGAATCGTATACCACGGTATAATACGGACTTATAACTTTAAAGGTACTTCAACCATTATTTTTAATTACACTTTTACAAGACATTGCGCGGTTGAACAAGACGCATCGACTTAATTTGCTAAAATAAATATAACGTTAGAATGGGACCATCAATTCCGTCTTCCGAAGAATGAAAAATAGCGCGCGTGCGCCGTGCCTCGAGAGCCATTTCTCATTTTGCCTCTGACATTAACTCTTGTTGAGTTAAAACAACGTATCTCTCGAGTGGAATCGATTTTTCATTTTTCATATGTTCATTACAGGAAAGGATATATACGTAAAAGAAGAGAGACTCTAGAGGGATTTTTATTCTTTTAAGGGTCATAACTAAAACATTGCCGTAGTTTTCCATTCGGATATAGTAGCGCAAATTGCCCTAATGTAATCGAAATAGCAGCTTTCGTGTTGCGAATGAAATTTGAATTTCCCCGCACGTGTCTCGTGGTTTTGCTTTGTTCTTATATACATATATGCAACGCGCGAGATTAAATACTAAAACGAAAGTGTTAAGTAAATTATATTTCGCGACTGCTACGCACTGACATGGTTGACAAATTTATTTCACCATAAAACGTTTTAAGCTGCGACGTTGACTTTAGAAAGAATTATATAAAAGTTTTGCTCTCGCGCTATTTGAATTAACCGTTGGTACTTAAACTCAATTGGTTAAAAAATATTGCTCGAAAAAGCATTTTGCCAGGTAAAATTCCAACTATTCATCCCGCGTACAAAAGAAAAAAAACACTCTCGCAACTTCCAGAAAGTATAGCAACCTGATCGATAGTTCAAGTTTCTAAACATTTCTAATTCGCAAACTAAATTCCAACCGTATATATATATAACCAATATGTAGCTCGAAAATAAACTTGAGTAGCCAAGCCATCATCGACAAGCAAACGGCGAAAAGGACCAACCCGATTAAATCCAAGAATAAACTACCTATCAACGAGGAGGCCCGCACCAACCGCTGATTAAATCAACGAAATGCTCACTGATTCAGTCGTGGTACCGATCGAGTACCCACTCACGACGCGACGATACGTGTGTGGACGAGAGAGAGAGAGAGAGAGAGAGAACAGCTGCAGCGGCAGCAGCAGCAGCAGCAGTAGCAGCTGTCGCTGGCCTACTACCCTCTCCATCCCCTCTTCCTCCTCCTCCTCCTCCTCCTCCTCTCACGAAGTCAAGGTTTCTGGGGTGGCTTCCGGCCGCTTGGCCTCCGATTCTCGCCTATCTTTGACCGCAACAAACTCCCTCTCTCTCCTTCCCCTCTACCTCACACATATACACAACTGGCGCAAATTCGAACGGATGAGCGAAACGCGCGAGAATTCCCCCGTCTGTCTGTTCTTTTGTGTTTCGTTTCCCACTCCACCCTTTCCTCTCTTTGCAATTTAGCCCCCGTCGCGTCCTCTGCATTCATTCATCGATTCCAGAAGAGGAGAAGAGAAAGGGTAGCTGGAGAGTCAGCTACGAACGAGTGTTGTCGGCGAGTTGAATTTTTAATTTTCAATTTTGCGATGTCGGCGGACAAACGCGAGGTGAGAGAGGTAAAGATATGAGGCTGGTGCGTGTTTTTCGTGCGGACGAATGATTGAACGATGCGGCGAATATACTGTATGCGTGTATGCGTGTATATACTGTGTGCGTGTATTGGTCATTTCGATGCGGCCGAAGGTTAATTTGTTTACGGAGAAAAGAGTAGCCGCCCGACGGTTTAATTGACTTCGTCGGCAGCGCGTATAGCAGCTACTACTGGTATTGTGTCTGCGTGGCTCTGTTGCCCGAGTGTGGCGTTTAATTAAAATTTAATTGCTATGGGTGCCATTGCACGTGGCCTGCACATTGTATCCCGGCTGTCGCTGTAAGTGATTGAAAAAAAAAAAAAAAAAAAAACGTGTAAGGATGATTCACGGTTTAAGCGATATTTCGTGGTACTTTGGGTCGAGTAAAAACGTATACGCGAGGGTTAAAGTTAAACAACGAGGTTTACGCGCGGTCTACTTGCAAAGGTATACTTAAGTAGATACAGCTTGAGTATAGTCAGACTGTGAGTTTTATGCACACTTTAATCGATTTCTCATTTTAAGTTCTCTCTCTTTCTTTCTTTTTCTCTTTCTCGTTCTTTTTTTTTACAGCTACGAGAAATGGTGCACATTTTAACTTTGGAATAAACGTCCGTAGTATGGTCTGGAAAATATACAAAGAGTACGGAAATTTAAGAGAAAAAGTCGCATAAGAACTCGATACAAAGTGAATAAAGACGAGAGGAATACGCGAGTGTATTCAGTCAGACATAAGTTTTACGGAAACGTAATATAACAGAGTTTGCGACTTACTATTTTGTATATAGAGAGAAAATTTAGCTCTATTTAGTTTCCGAAGAGTGATATTATTTATAAAGCTTTGGAAAGAGTGATATTGAATGTTTATCCTTTTAAAACGCTTGAACGTAACAAACCTCGTAAAAAGTTATGACGTTACTTCGTCAGGATTTACATTGACAGCAGCTGCATAAAAAGATGTATTGAAAACATTTTATCGGGCTGAATTATAGCTGAATTCAATGACCAATGCATAATTAATCTCTACGATCTGATCCAATTCAATGAAGCATCCAATGGTGACGAGGGAAACACTCATGGTGCTAAAGCAATGAATAAAACAAGAAAAAACAATGGCTATACCGAAAAACGGTTCTTGACAAATCGTCCCTTCATCGTTCCCCTTGCCGCGCGACACCATTAACCGGCGATAAATCTATATCTCCATTCTCACCTTATTACTCTCTTTCTATCCCCTTCTAATGTTCCACTTCCCCCCTAAAAACGCGACAAAAGATGAGCAAAAAATAAAAGAAAGAAAGAAAGCGTAATCCATACTCACTTTGCGCCTGGAAAAACTAGACGGAGGGAGGGACAGCCGGAAGAGAATGGCTCGAAGAAAACAAATCGAGAGAAAAAAAAGTGAGCCGAGAGAGAGAGAGAGGGAAAACAAACGAGCAGGAGATGGATTGGAACAAGGTGGATTGAAGCGAGAGAAGGTCGTACGCGAGCTCGCGTTTTGTGTGTGTGTATGTATAGACGAGAACGAGAGAGACAGGAGAAGAGAGAGAGGAGACAGATACTATACATTGGAAGAGAGTGGGGAGGAGGTGAGTGCGAGCGACAGACAATCGAAAGGGATGGAAAGTGCCAGAGGATGCGGGGCAGAAGAGAGAGGGAGAGAGAGAAGCTCAACCGGAGACAGAGACAAATGCGCGAGAGCGTAGGATTTGTTTAATTGCGCGGTTTTTTGGCAATTTCCGAAAATTCGAGCCGGTCATTAGTGCACGCGCAGCAGTAGTAGCAGCAGCGTCGTTGTCGCTCGGCTCGGGGAATTTCAGATTTTTCTCGTGTCGGGAAAAGTGCTGGTGAGGGGGAGGGATGAGAGAAGGGCAGAATAGAAGACACGTGGAATTATCCAATTACGGTGAAATGTGCAAGCGTACGTGCGCGAAAAAAGGAAAAACTAATAGTTGACGCAAGGCATTATTTAAAAGTCTGGTTAAAAGAGAGCATCTTGTTGCTGGGATAAACGGTAGGCTGTTGTTGAGAGATATTATATTATGTAGGTTGTTTTTTTTTTAAACGTTTTCTTTAAAAATAAACTTGACGTTCTGTATGACGGTAAAAATTTTCTTCATGAAAGCTACGTGTCAGTGCACGAAAGCTGCATTTTTCCTTTTCCTTGCGTGTCTCTCCTCATGTATGTTCTTTATGTCCAATGACTGTCTTTGATGGAAGGAAAATATATCTAACATAATACAAATTCATCCTCGGCAATCCTGTTCCATTCATACTATTTTTTTGTTTGTTTTTGGTTCTTGGCTATTGCCGTCTCGGTCTTTTCTTTGAAAGAAAAATAGAATTAAGAATGAAAGAGGAAAAAACACAGAGAAGTATATAACTGCATTCATACATCTACGTTCCATACACTCGGCTTTTTTTATGAGGAAATTTTAGCAAGGAGAACGAAATTTATTACGGCATCAGTTGCAGGTAACCACTTCTGTACTGTAAATTAATATACGACATTTTTATAGCAAGTTTACGCTACTTTGCTAAACTTTTACTGCGAATTTCATACGAACATGTTCCCTTTTTTTACGTCTCTTTGAGAAAATATTTGTAAAGAAATAAGAAGCTAAACTTTCGATAACATTTTTTTTCTTATTCTTTATTATTTGAAATTTCACAAAGAAAAATTTCGTAAACGATTTTTGAACTTTGCACCATCTTTTTACGTACTTTTTCTTTTTCAATTGACTTGCATGTGATTCTTTAGAAATTCTACAAGTTTCGAAGACATGTCGAAATTCACCAACGAAGTTAACTCTCAAGTGATATATAGAGCTAAGAAAAATCCCATTAACGATTCTTATACTTTTATGATTTAATAATTTTTCGAAAAAGTTGCTTTCAACAAATTCCATAACATTTTACTACTGGGTTATTTAATTATTATTATATTAATAGAAAGTTTTGCACGCTCGCGAAAATTAGCAGCAGCGAGGTAATGGAATACTTAATGAGTTCCGAAGGGAAGAAGTTTTCCCCAATTCGATTCGGAAATTAAGAAGAGGGAAGGAAGTATCGCAGATGCAAAGTAAAAGAAAATTTGAAGTTATCGAGGATCGCAACTGTCGGAGGACGATGAAAAAACTTCGGGAAGAAGAAAAAGATATCATATATGAAACGCGAGAAAAATTTCCCATCTCGCGATCCAAATATTATGGCGGGTAAATCAAAATTGAATTCACCCACTGTTGCTTCAAAGACATCAACGAATTTATTTAATTTCCCTTTTCCTCCAACTTCAAAAATATTTTCATCAGTTGAAAAACTTTTTTTCATCCTTCTCTCAATTGATCGAATCGCATCTCAACTGACTCTACTCCCACAGTAAACCACCGCAGTTTAGATTTTCCTCCCAGCAACTTTAATTCCACCTACGAACGCAACTACTTTATACTCAGAGAAAAGCGTATAGCTATCGAATCGGATTAGAGCTCAAACACGATCCCCATTACCAGCGATCCACGTTCCCACGTGCCGATTTTCTATTCCAGAAAAACCACGTTCACCGCACCATTCGCAAAAATGCGTCCCTCTCTCTCTCTCTCTCTATCTCTCAGCATCAGAATTCTTTCATTAAACTCTTCCGCATAAAGAACCACACACCTATACCCGTTCATTCGCGAGAAAAAGATGTATACGCTTTCTCCTATTCTTTTCGTTATAGTACCTCTCGTACTCTCGTTATATACCTATACCTCTACAGATAGAAAAGCACGCTCAAGAGAGAGAGAGGGAACTCACGAAAGGGGGTACATGGGTAGGTGGGGGGAGAGGTCGAAAGCGATGGGTAGAGGGAGGGGGAGGTACAGAGTCACGCGTTAGTAGTGGGGGAGAAGGGAGCGTAAGAGAGAGAGAGAGATAGAGAGAGAGAACGTGCGCACTAGGTCAGACCGACTGTACGAGGGGGTTCAGAGGGCTTGACCGCCCACCTCTCTATCCTGCGTGTGCATGCAACCGCACCTGCGCAGGTAACAACACTACCAGCAGAGAGAAGCTCTACGCGAGCAAAACAAGAGGGGAGAGGAGGAGGAAGGTTTCTTGGCATAACGGTAGCCGTAGTAGTAGTAGCAGTAGTAGTATAGTCGTAGTATCCGCGGCTACCAACGTGGACTCGCCTGCGTTGCGCGAGAGCTCGACGCGCGGGGGATAAATAGAGTGGCGAAGGTACTAACGAGCGATCGATTCTCTCTCTCTCTCTCTCTCATATATATATATATACACATTATTTCCCTCTCTCTCATCCTCTGTACTATACTACCTGACGAGTATATACTACACGCGTCTCATGCGACAGGACACGCGCGTACGGCGACGGCTGCCGGACGACTGCTACTGCGATCGAGCCGTGTCGAGCGAACTATCGATGTAGAGGAGGAGGAGGAGGAGGAGGAGGAGGTGGTGGTGGTGGTGGTAGCCAGTGGTGGTGTGTGGCAGTGAGGAGGGCGAAGAAGAAGAAGAAGCAAGTGTGTAGGCGCAACGATCGCTACTACTGCTGCTATAGTGCTGGTGGTGGTGGTGGTGGTGGTGCTTGCTTCGGGTGTCTTTCTTCCCTCTCGCTCTTGCTCCTCGTGTGCATGTGCGCATACGCGCTCTCTTTCTCTCTCTCTCTCTCGCTGGGTGATAGAGCGCGAGCGCTAGCTTGCGGGCCGTCCTCGCTCTCTCTCTCGTTCAGTGCTGCTCGCGCAGTGCCTCGCCGACCGTCGAACGAATCGCACCTCCCCCTTCCCCCGTCGCGCCGACTGACTGACTGACCGAGAGAGAGCGAAATACCGACACTTTGCTCTCTCTCTCACACATATATATATATATATATACAGACGCGCGGGCACACGCGCGCCCGCGAGCGCGTTCTCTGTGCGACGTGTGCACGGGAAGGCCAACCAGAAGCAGACAGAGAGTGAGTGAGTGAGGAGTGAGAGAGAGAGGGACACACGCGCGCGCGCGCGTCCGTTCGACGAGGCCTTAGTTGTTTTGTTGACACACACACGTTGTTGTTTGTTGTTCTCATCTTGTTGCTGTTGTTATTCTTGTTATTGTTCTCGACGTTGTTGTTGTACAACCCTTCTTTGGTTTGTTCTCTCTGCCCTTTTGTTGGTTGGTTGTGTGTATACATAGATAAACAAAAAAAAAATAAAGGAGGAAGAACAAGGGCAGAGAGAGAGAGACGAGTGTGAGGGTAAGAGACTCAGGAGATGCCGGAGCGAAGGTTGAGCAGCGGTACGACGGAGAAGAAGAAGAAGGGGCTGAGGACGACGACGACGACGACGACGAGGACGACGACGACGACGGCGGGGCCAACATCGTCATCGTCACCGCTCCTGCTGTCGCTGTCGTCATTGTCGTAGCCCGTGTGAACTTGAAACACCGAGGATATAGTTATAATAAGTAGAGAGATAGAGGGAACCATAACCAAGTTGCTTTCTCTATTTCTCTCTCTCCGTCTTCTCTCAATCTATCTTTCTCTATCGCGTGTGTGTATGTGTCTCTCTCTACACTCTGTATATGCAGTGCGCGCGCTCAGTTCGGCTCGACTCGTTGATCGATTATTATTCGCGCGCGCGTGCGAGAGAGAGAGAGAAGTGCTTCTTGCTCTGCTCAAAGGAAGAAAGAGAAAGTGAAACTCCTTCGAGCTATATACACGAGTGTGCCCAAAAAAAGTTGCTGTTATACACTTTGCTGTAAATATATATAATATATATATATACAAAATTATATATATGTATTATACTCGTGTTGTTTATTGAAGACGGAAAGCCTCACGTTGATATATTTGCAAGACGAAGGCTGAATGAAAGAGTGAGAGGAAGGATAACACTACAGTGAAACACGCGTCTCCTCGTCCTCCCCCTACTACCCCACGCTTCATTGGATACCATTATTATTATACTACTCGTCACTTTAAGCAAGTATAAAGAACAAAACGTACATGTGTAAGAAGAAGATTTAAAGATTATATAAATATATATTTAAAAAGTATATATATATACACGTATAAAGGATATACATATATCATTATTATTATCATTATTATTATTATTATTATTATCATTGGTATTATTACTATATACGTTGTACGCGAACGAAAAAGCATAGAGTTTCCAAAGGCCTATACGGTGTTATATAAAACAAAAATCGACGAAGATAGAATTACACACGAGTAAGTGAGAGAGTCAAACGGACGGTGAAAAACGATCGTCAAGCACTTAACGAAGAAGGAGCAAGATACCTCTACAGATACCCATATACACACACACACATACACGCTGAACGTATAAGCATATAATCGTGCACACGCGTATATCTGCAAATACAGATACACATATACACGGAGCGCGTAAATAGAGGGCTAAAGCTGTTTAGTCCGCAAAGCTAGAGACACAATACAGCGCGTAAAAATTGTAGTGAAGAATCGACGAAGAAAAACAAGAAGAAGAAGAAGTTATAGGGTAGACCATAGATGCATAAACATATTTATGAAACCGACGACAACGAGCAGCAAGTGAGCGAAAACCATCGTTGTTAGCAAGTTTAGCACGGCTTTTTATTGTACACAAGCAGCAGCAGCAGCAACCAAGTTTACGGGTACGCGCGTATATATATATACATATACCGTTATAAACGAGTATATAAAAACGTTGTCAACCCCTTCCCTTTCCCCAATAGAGTTATTGTTAACCCCCCTAACGCAGGATCGGCAACCGCCAGTGTTTAATACAAGAATCTCTGGCAAGAGGCGACCTATCGCAAGTGTTCCTTCCTCCCGATAATCCGGTGGAGCAAAAAATAAATAAATAAATAAATAAAGAAAACAAAAAATAACAAAGAAGAAGCTAAAGACTGCGTTTCAGTGCCGATGAGCCGACGGCGACAGTCATAGGATAACCTGCACACCTCCCTCGTCAAGAGAGACAAAGAGAGAGAACGATACGGATTGATTAATCGACAACAAACGATGGCTGTGATGCCGGGAACTTAGTGCACTTATCTCTCGAACCTCCCAAGAGAGAAGACACGACGAGAGATATAGAGAAGAAAAACTTCGAGAGCCAAAGGAAGAAGAAAAAGAAGAAGAAGAAGGAGAAAAATTTCTTTTCATCCCCCGTGAGCGGCCGGCGGCCGACGACAGTAGCAGACAGCCATGGACGTCGCGGCCTCGGCTATGCTCGATGGCCTCAAGAACAACCGCATCAGCAAGCTCGCATTGTCGCGATTCCTCTCGCAAAGCCTGTGAGTAGCATACAGTTTGTTTTGATTCTCTACGACGCGGTTGGGTGGGTGGGACGGGGGTGGTGGGATATCGTAGTATAGTAGTCGTTCCCCCATGGCTGACGCATCGTAGTCAGCTGTGTGGGAGGCAACCCTGGGAGGGGAGGGGGGTTAAACGCGGGAGTATACACGCAGAGGGTGGAAAATCGTTGTGTTGGAATTGTGAATGAAACGAGGATGATCGGACGGAGAGGGTGATTTTAGGATTGATGAATCGTTGGTTGTTACGACGGGATGGATATAGGTTTTTTTTTATAGGGGAGGATTCAGAGATGGGGGTAAAGATGTAACTGCAAAAGTTGCTGAATTTTCTTTTGTGCAGAGCGAATTGTGGTCTGGATAGGAGAAAAGAAGAGTTATCAGGGGTAGTCGATTTCTTCTTTTGGGGGTTGAAAATCGTAATCGGGGGAGGAAACGCGCAAATAAAATTTGAACGAAGTATGGGTACCGTGATGTCATTAAATACTGGTAAAAGGAATACTTTGTCGACGACGCGAAGCATTATTCATATTTCGTGTCTTTTAATGCCATTTATACACTTCCAACACGACCTTTTTCCACGTTTTTCCCCCACGGCAATCGATTGATTGCGGGTATTCCTCTGTACGCGTTTAGAACCAAACAAAGTTTACGTTCGTGTACATAATTACGGCTATATTCCAATGAACTTTCCGAAATGATGACTTATACCTAAATTGTAACGCGATAGTGCCACGTTAGAACGATAATTTCGTTCTAATTGAAAACACAATTAATGCCTCGCATATATATGTATGTGTAATATATATACATGAGGAGGAAAGTTCAATGGTTTTTTTTTAATGATTACACTTGGGGAGGGAAAATTTTCAACTTTTTTCAGTAACGGGAAGATGGGCTTAATAACCCATGAAGTTTTTATTCGTTCGATAATTACGAGTTTTCAAGAGCGCGCGAGGAACTCGAAACTCGCGTGGACGAGGCCTCGCGTCAATCGGAACTGCGATTGTGTCACGTTAAAGCGTCTAATGTCGTCGCGGCCAACTCTCGATACGGCAGAAATTACTTTTCCATCGATGTTACTCGTTGACTTGAAACGAGTATTTTTTTACCGTTACTGCCGAAAATTAATTTGGTTATTAGTGGTAACAATACCGATAACTTCGTTATCAAGCTTACTGGTTATAAATTTGTTATTCATAATGGTTTTCGAATCGATCGAATCTAAATATTTGATTGGATTTGAATATTTTATTGCTAGCGGGCTGTAAATATTTTAATTGTTTCAATTGTAACCAATAAGCGTATAATATTTCAGTGGTTGAAATATATATGTGGGGATCTTAAAATAGTAAATTTATATTTATCCAATGGAATGATGATGAAATTTCGCATTGATTCTAAGGATATTGTAAACTTTATACTGAAATAAATATTCTGTCATAAGAATTCAAACAAAAGGCATCAGGAAAACTATTTTAGTTGAAAAACTTGTACTTTTTTTTACATATATCCTAGATAAAAGATTAAAAATATCGTTTAATTTAATAATCCGTGCAATATATACGATTTAAAATGAAGTTATTGAAATTCCGCACGTTCCTGACGCATCGATCGCATATTTATTTAAATGAAGAAGATCGATTTCCATTACCAAAAACCGTCATGCACATCCATTACATCAATCAAATTTTAAAGCATACCAAATTCCCGGCATAACTCAATAATCCAAAAACAAACGTATCGGCAATCGCAATTTCACCAAAAGCTTTCCATAATACCTTCGCTATACATCCCGACGACAAACAACCGATCCTAAACCCATATATATATATATATATATATATAAAGGTCATCATTTTCCAACACATGGGAATTCCACCCTACTTTCGCAAGTCGCCTTATTACGCTGACCTGTCCTCGATAAAGATCGCTTAAAAAATTGAATCCAAGCCTCGACGGCGACCAGCCACGGCGATGCACTTTTGAAAAATAATTACGCTGAAAAGTGCGCGCTATGACACGCGCGCTCGCTGCTGCTACGTCCCTCTATCCCGCGGGAAATTGAAATCAGATAACCACCGGGCTGGGATACTTTTGACGTCGACGTGTAGCGATAGGATCGTTTTATGGTATACACATACACACACACATATATATATATATATATATAGACGTGTAGTAGTAGCATTATACCGTAGATATATACCCTCGAGACGATGAAGAAGGGGTCACGCGTGGAATGGACTCAACGATGTCGCGTCTTTTTTTCGTTACTCTCTCGTTCCTTCTTTCTCTCGGTTATGCTATTCTATGCGAGATCCAGACTTTACGTAATTCCATTATAAAACCTTTCGCGGTCAAATTAGCCACCGAGTGCCCTCGAGTCAGCTACCCCGGGGAAATTTAATTAGAAAAACATTACGCGTGCACGGTATGTGGATGAGCATATATATGTGTGTGTGTATGTGGATAAAAGCGCGTGTAGGATATAAAAATTTGATTGGATCGTTGCGTTTTTATGGGTTGGTCCGGAAATATTGGATGTATTTTTAACGGTGAACAATTAGCCACGTTGTGGTTTTGTTCTATACGTTGAGGTTTTGAGTTTTGTCGACTTTTCGTTTATGCGCGACTGTGGATTTAAAAAAGTTTTTTTAGCGTATTGCGGGTTAGGGTTGTTGTATTTTTTTTTTGCAAAGTTGGAGCGATAAAATCCGTATAAACTCGGATACTGTGTTTCAAGGAACTATTCTTTCATTTTTATTGCTTTTGTTTGTTATATTCTATAAATAGAACAAATCGAGGCGCATTTAATAATATTATTGTGCAAAACTGTTTGGAAAATGAAATAAACAACTCTGATGAATTATTCAAGTTATATTTCATATGACAACACCAGAACAAAATAACAAAATTGTTGTTTCTGACGATATTAAATTGTACCTTGCTCATAAATTATTATTTTCATGCAAACGATATTGAATTATTATATTTTCTTCGGAATGAATTCTTGCATTAATTAGAAACATATAATGAAGTGAAATTCGTGATGAGTTATTCAATTCCAAATATATAAATGTGGGTCAATAGATATTTTTTTTTGTCGTTTCATATTTTGTCGAGTATCCACGTCAGTTTTTATATCGTTAACGTCATAAAAATAAACATGAATTATTGGTAATTTAAATTCCCGTGTAATATGATGTGGCAGTCAGTTGGAAACTTATGTGTCGGCATTGTATCTCGAGCTGAATAATAAAACTCCAAATTACGATTTGTGCCATAAATTATGCGCGTACAGGCAGTTACAGGTTTTATGCCCTTTTTAATTAAAAGGAATACAACATAATGTCATTACGAGAGATCTTACAAAAAAAATTATTGAACATTGCTGTGTGTGTTTTCCCTAATGAAGCGTTTGAATTAATTTACGATTGCGCAAATTGTTGATTGCCAAGCGGATAATAAATATTATGATTATTGTTTATTTACAACAAAAACGTATTAATTAATATTTCTTCTTATTATTAGTAATATATAAAGATCTTAAGCACTAATAACGTTTCAGTAACTCACTAAACTACTATTTTAGTAATAAATTTATCTCTGATGAAATAATCAAGTTAACAGTCAATTTCAATTTCAAATCTTATCCACAAGTTGAGGAAATTTAACGTCAAAATAATTACTAGCCACCGATATCAAACTTTTTATCGCGGACCAAGTATTTATAATCCACTCCGCAGGGGGGTAAAAAAGAAAAAATAAATAAATACAAAGCTCTCGTGCGGAAAGGCGTAAAATTGGGCATTTATAACTCCTCGCTCTGATTTTATCGCTGTACAATAAATAGCGACGGCCTTCTTTCTTTTCGGCTCGCGACTGTCGCCGTCTCTCTCCCTCTCAACGTGCTTTCCTTCTTTTCTTTTTTCATCAAGATCTTAAACGACGAGCTTATATTACTTAATCCACGCGGGGCGCTTTTAACGATGAAATAGGCCTTTATTAGGCGCGTGTAAAGTAATTTTCCTTGCATGACGGCACCGTCGGGGATTTTCGACGCCACCGGGGGGAGAAGAAAAAAAATCTTGGTCTTTGTACTTGCAACACGAATTGACGCTTTGATAATCAAGTTTTCACATGCTGAAACTTTTGTACCGAACGATGACATTTCGTAAATATCGTCGTCGAGAAAATTTTTATTAGCTTTTCACGCGTTTCATTTCGCTACGGATGCTGCCAAAAGGTTGGCTTCTCGAGTACAGTAGCGCGGGATATATATTGCCATGATGGAAAGGGAGAAAGAGAGAGGGAGAGTGAGAGACTCGATAAGCTAGATCTCTCGCACGGCATGGAATATGATTTATACAAATATTGGTCGTCTTATATTTAAATTTCGAGCTATAAATCTAGATGTATTCGATCGAACGTTAATAATGCGCGTGCGATAAAATTTATCTTGTTTGTAAATTTTTTTTTGTCTAGTTTAATTTATACCCTTGGTTGATCACAATTTTGATAGTTTGCGATTTCACGAAAATACATACGTTACATTTTTATGAAAAATTTTGTTACCAAAAATACACAATACAGTTATTTCTTTTTGAAATTTTATTATTAAACAAGCGTTTATAGCATTTCTATAAACAATTTTCGAGCAAACAATGACGTTTGATTTTGTACCGTCTATATCTCTTTCATCCACATAGTACTACCACATCATTTTACTCAGCATAATAAGAAACCTATACGTTCCCCAAAATAAGTTATCGAATGCCAAACTTTCCTCGTTCCACTATTTTTCAGTAAATATTAAAAATATCGAAAAAAACATTATGAGCTATACCACCCATGAACTCGCGACCTTAAAATACTAAATCAACGTTTACTCTCTTGATTTATAACTCCCTTCCCCTTATTTTTCACTGCTTCTTCTTCACCTACATTTACTCTCCAAATATTTCCCTCCCCCATCGGCTACGATAGGACCACAGCTGATATCAAGCTCCGAGCACCTCCATTCAATAACAATGAAACTTAAAGCCAGAAAATATATCGCTTCCCTCCTCCTTACATTCTCGAGTGCACTGCACTTATACTCCCTGCTAATTCGATCCCTCCTCCCTTTCCTCATGCTTCAAAAAATCCCATAAAACAATATCTTCTCTCACGCCCCTTCCGGCAATAAAAAAAGAGACTCACTCCCCCCTTCTCTTTCCTTATAACCGTTAAATTTCCTCAATAGCTGCGTATGCGTCGATAGCATCGCTATTAAAAGAACGCGTTATAACATTATCGAAAAGGTACACGCTTCAACCCCCTCCCACCGTCGTTCAGTCATCGATTAATTACTTTTATTGTTCGCCAGGTCCAATTTGCGGGCGAAAACTTTGCGTGGAGAAGAGGAGGGGGAAGGGAGGAGGTAAAAGCAAGTTTCGTCGGCGGGGGGGGGGGGGGTGAAACGTAGGCTCGAGGTTTGCGGTCGCGCGGTTTCGCCCTCGGCGTCGGGTCACTTTTGATTTTGCGCAACGCGAGCGAGCTTTTGACGTGAATGTGCCGCACGTGTATATATATATATATATATATGTGTGTATGTGTGTGTGTGTGTGTGTGTTTCGGCAGCGGGCGTTTTGTTTTTGAGAGAAGGAGTGAGAGTTTGCCAGGGAGTCGGTGAGGTGCGATAGCGTGCTGAGAATGCTTTAGAGGAGTTTTCGTTGGGTAGGAAAGTCCGTCGAGGTTTCGCGTGTATAGGTATATATAGATGTGTGTATATGGTCTACACGTGGAAAGAGGGAAGAATCGTTGGTTGGTACGAGTGCAAGCTTGATATTCACTTTTGAGGTGGTACGTTTTAGTTGTTGGGGTGGTAACTTCCTTTGGATTGTTGTTCCCCAGAGCGAAGTTATTCCGTACTTCTTGCAGAAAGTTTTTAAGGATAAATGTTGAATAATACAAATAGTAATTAGGAAGTTGTAGAAACATCAGTGTTAAAGGGATTCATGAATTTTGTACTGTTTCTTTGACATTCTGTTTATTTAGTTTTTGAATAAAATTTCAATTAGGCGGTTCGAGCAACGAGGCTTGATTTATTCCGTTCCTTTAATTAAAATCCGTGCATTTTTGTTCCGATAAAAAAGGCTTTTCAGCCTTAAAATAAAGAAATAATTTTTATAATCTTATAATTCCATTCTATTATTAATTTTCTCTATTCAACAGGGTCGCGCACGATTCGACCATTAAAAGACATACATTCATTACGTATTTAGATAGATCTGTCTTCAATTTCAATATTATTTCCATTTGCATTCAAATGAAACGCATCCTATAAATTACCTTACGAGCAGCTGTAAAATCTAAATCACGAGATTAATTTGTACCGACTAGACATTGAATATTCATGTACCCTCTTCGCATATAAATTCATTAAAAAATATTGTAAAAAAGAAATGCAAAACACAATGAACGGAACAAAAAATAATGCATATTCCACGCATTTCTTTTCAATTCACATACAATTGCTATTCCATTGTACTTCACTATTGTACTCCAACTATATAAATTCTCCCGTTCCCTCCTATATTCTCCTTCTATCATCGACCCCTAATTTACCCTTTTTCCTTTCAATAGCACATGAACTTCATTTCCATCATACGACTTATTAACTAATCATACCTCACCCTTTCCACCCCCACTAGACAGCCAACCAGACAGGTAGACAGAGACATGCGTCTCCCCCTATACAGTACAGAACTGACACGCGTTATGAAAATTTTACACATGCTCAAACCTTCATCGTGGCTAAAAGCAGACGTATAAAAATCCATTCAGCAGGGTCCAATATCAGTTAACCGCTGGTGTACTGCCGTATACCCGCTGAGAGCTGCTTTTATCCAGATTCGCTGGGCGCGCGTCGTTCTCGCTCGTTTTCTCTCTTCTCTATACCTCCCGACTCTGAATGAATTGTCTCGCTTGCGCTGCCGCGCCAAATTTAACCGAAACTTTTTTTTTCTCCCCCACACATACATACATACGTACGTATGTACGTATCTCGATGCTTCAACAGCGCTTTTCCGCCTTTTTAGATGTCTATCTCTCTCTCGCATGTTGGAGAACGTTTTTTTCTCTCTCTCTCTTGCCCGAGAGAGAGAGAGAGCGAGAGAAAGAGAGGAGGAGAATTGTTTGCTTTGAATTTGCGCCGCGGCGAGTCAAACCGCCTTTGTGGTGCCGCGTGATTGCGCGACTACGACGAGAGGAAGAGGAGGAGGAGGAGGAGGAGTGAGTGTGTGAGTGAGTGTGCGGGACGAGGAGGATTTTGTTTAACCTTTTAGAAAAAGAGGGAAGGAAACGCGGTCGAGCGCGCGCGCGTTGCATTGTGCACAGTTAACGAATGTTTGTGAGCGCGTGGCTGAACGAGCGAAGCGAACGAGCGGCTTGCTTTAGTTTTGTCTTTTGAGGATTACGCTTTAATTGTGATTGCGCTCGCGCGCGCGTGGTTTTGTGCGAACTGACGGCGATAAGGTTTTTGCTTGGTAGGAGCAATTGCGAGGATTGCCTGGTGTTTAGGGTTGAGTGAGTGTGGAAGTGATATTGTTGACGGTCGTGTGAAGATTTATCGGTGGGTATAATACGTTGTTTTTGTTATATCGGAATGTACTATTGTAGTGGTTATGAAATATGCATTAAAATATCATAGAGAATGGTTTTTACAGAAATAATAATGTTCGATATGAAGAAATTGTGAGAAAGTCGGTAGTTAAAGAATTGAGAGATTCTGCATTGTACTATTCATTGTTAAGGAAGTCAAATTTTTGTTTTTGTTTATAATTTTAATTATATTATTTTTTAATTATTTTTTTTTAATTAACTGGAAAAATGCGAGGTAGCTGACGTATTTTACGACAATTCTTAATTAAAAGGGGCAAAGGTATAATGCAAGAATATGAACCTGTAGATGAATGAAGCAAGACGCTTGACTAACTTTGTAAAAAAAAAATGTATATATATATATATATAAAAATAGAAAAAAGTTAAATAGAAACTGAATTATACTTATTTTTCCTGTAACTTGACTCGTTAACACTGTACATTCCTATAGTACTTTCGTTTTAATAATGAAATAATAAAACCTAGTAGTATACATCGGTCATCAGTCAGACATGCGCAGATGACATACACTTTTTTCGCACATCACGGCCAGGTTAACATTCACATTTAATTGACTTTTTACGTGTATATAGACAAATGGATTTTCATTTATTTTAATGCAATGACTATTGATACGCGCCGAAGTATAGAGTTTAAATTACGTTTTTATTTAATTCGCGTTTAATTAACTTTAATTTGATTTTAATTGGCCTACCTACTGACACCACGAGATAAAGAGTCTAGGAACCGAGCTGCTCGTGGGCGCGTTAAACCTTTACAAATGATCGTGCCTGTTGTTTGCCCGAACCGTTTTTCGTGAGTCGCGTAGGTGTTTTTGCTTTGCCCTCGTCGTCGCATAGTGCATATAGTTGCGAACCAAACAACGCACGCGCTTCTTGCCCTCTTTCGCTATACTGATACATATATATATATATATATATATATATATATATATATATATATATACATCAGTTGATATTTTTAATTGCTCTTTCTATAGCTATGCTCAAACAAAGCGCGACCGAGTGAACTTTGTTTATTCAACGACTTTTACCGGTATACGGATTTTTCGTCAGGTTATATAACAACGAGATTAAAAAAAAATGCATTCGTTCGTTGAAAATTCTAATTCGACTCTTGGAAATTTAACGAGTTCAATTTCAATTATATTCAAACAACTCGAGGGATAGAAACATGAATATTTGCAGTAATTATGGAATTTAGGCGAGCTCTCACCGGTAAGTCCACGATTTTAAAAGATTCTTAAGACCCGGCGCACCACACTAAAGTTGAAGAAATTATCTTTCTCGGCCGGTCGCTCGCTCACTTGCGCCTTTCCTACTACAAAAGTTTCCCTCTTCCCTTACCCATCGAGGAAGAGAAACTGGAGTAATCCTTCATACTTTAGTCGCAATGCACAAACTGAGAATGCCTTATTTAAGTGCTGCGAGGCGTGCTAAAAACCTTTAACACTGAAGGGCGGGGGAGGGGGGATGTGGGAGGGAAAATTTTCGGGGGCAGTCGAGCAAACATTCGACACCCCTTCTCTCTCTCTCTAGCTCTCGTCACTCGTATATATTTGTCGGGCCGCTTTCATTGAAACTTGGCAGGAAAGTTCGTCACAGTTTGCACAGCGGTGGGTTTTAATAGTTTTAATAAGAAAAATTTTTTAATGGTCTGCAAGCCGCGCCGTCGTCGGAGGAGGAACTTTTTGTTTTTCGTCGACGTGGTTTTTCGTAATTTGTCGGATAACAAAGGTGTCTTTTCGCAGCTCAAGGACGAGATTCCGGGAAGTATTGTTTATTAGGATAAAGTAAATTTGCGTTGATAGGAATAACGTTATTATTATATTGTAATGTTATATTTATCGAGAATGAAAATTAGTTAGATTAAAGAAATTTGCAATTGGAAGTTGAAACAAATTTATATTGATATTTTATCATACGTAATTGTTAATATTTATTGAATAAATTTGTTTTACAGAGATGTATTGTTTTATAAAGAAGCAGAAAGCGTAACGATTAATAGTACATATTTTCTGGACGAAAATAAAACTTAACAATTAAAATACTTAATTTTAAAACCGAATTCATTATTCATAAACAAATAAAAGGTGTCTAGACACGTCAAAAGAATTATTAATAATACTCGCAACATCATCCGTCTACTTATATACAAAAACAGCGCACAACAATAGCCGCTCATTACTGTCCTTCCAAGCAGCCGCAATACCCACACGTACATCGTAAATCCCTGAGCATTTTTTCCCTCAACTTTCCTCCACTCTACTCGCGAATTTCCCACGCTCGCGCGCAACTTAAAATCGGAAAAAGAGGCTCGGTCGCATAATCAAACGAAGAGCATCCGCTGCCTCTCCCCCTCTACCTTTCATTCCATTCACGTCCACTGCTACGGAGAAAAACCGCGCGGATGACAGCTACGTCGTTCTTCTTTTTCTTTCTCCCTCTCTCTCTCTCTCTCTCTTGGGAGTGAAAAAAAAAAGAATTAAAAGACATTCGCGCAGACGATTAATCACTTTTTCATCCGAGCGGAAAATACTCGGTCTGTCAGTAGCGAAACGGCCGATAAACAATCCGGTAGGTGTGTCGGAATCGATAATTACGTAACAAGAGAGAGGCGGAGGACGAAAGAAGAGCAGTTCTCTCTCTCTCTCTCTTGACGTTGCCGCCGCCACGTGCATCTTTCATGAATTTGCGTATTAAGAGCAAGAGAGAAAGAGTGAGAGAAAGAGTGAGAGAGAGCTACTCATCGATTATCGCGCCCTTTTTACGCCGGGATTTATTTCGAGAGGGGTGTGGCAGCTGCTACTGCTACTGCTCTAGTGTACGCGAGTGAGCTACTTGGTCTTTCGGTCTCGTGGCTCTATACTTTTTTTTTTGTGAGAGGAGAGAACGAGAGAGAGAGGGCAAGAAAAGTTTCGCCGATCATTGAATTAAGTGCAACTTTACATCCGATAAAAGTTGGACGGAAAGGACCAGTCGCTTGTACAGTGCCTTTTTTGCGCAGTTGTATAGTGGATGAGGAGAGGAGGTGGAGGTTTGGAAGTTGCCGGATGTGAGGTTGTACACGAGGTTCCACCGCGATGGAGATCGGTCTTCTTTTTCGGGCTATATATGGATGGAGATTTTTTTTTCGGGGAAATTTCTGGAAAAAGTTATATTGTGCCCACCACTTGTTTGAAAGGAAGCGAGTATGAAATATGAGCTGTGAAGTAAGTTTTAGAAATAAATCTTATATCTCGTTACTCGATGTTTTCCAGATGCCTTTAATAATAATTGTATTTACGAAAATGTGACTGTTTTTATATTATTTTTATTTTCGAATTGACATTTTAATTTATATTGCAATTATTCATTAATGTATACATTGTCGATAGCATTCGACTTAAACTAATGTTTTCCTGATGTCTTATTGATTTTAAAATTTATAGGAAATAGTCTGCAAGGATGATATTTTGTTTGAAATAAATTTTTCATTAAATTCGAAAATATATGAAAGGTACTGGATAAAATGTAGAACTATGATTATAAAGGATTGATAACAATAAAGAATGTAAATACATTATTTTTCTACGACAGAATAATAAAGTTTTAAAATAATATATTTATATAAAAGTTTTAATATTTACAGCGGATAGAGGTAAGGCATACAAAACTTTCAATCAATGCAGGGAAAATCTTTCTACACAAACATACACATACCTTTCCAGCGCATTGTGCAGTTAATATGCTAACTGAATCGATAAAACCGCGCTTGCCGCATATATTATTGTAATAAACATTGATTAAAAAATAAATTGTTCTCTTCTCGTGTCACTTGGAATACGTGTTAAAACTTTAAAGTTACTTTGACTGGGTTTTAATTATACTCTTAGGATGGAAAAAAAGCATTTTAATTTCCTATTCTAAAGGAAACATTAGAAAAATGAAAGTGCACGATATTTCAAAAGACGAGAAAATTACTTTCACTCTTTATGTCTGTCCGTGAACTTTTTTATTATTTCTTTTTTTTAATTTATCAAACTCTCTATTATATTTGATATTTTTAATACCTACCTATTTAGTTACACATAAAAGTAAAAAAAAATGTAAAACCAATTTCAGGAACTATCAAATGTCAATTTTTTTGCTTTTAATACAAAATTATTGTTACCACTAATAAGCAAATATAAAAAAAAGGAAACAAGCCACCTTATAGTCAAAAAATACTGCGACGCAGACGATTCGCCTGTTACGCAAGATCGCCTAACAGTAGTTTGTTTTTGGCTCGATCCATGCATATTAACGTTCGCCGACACGCGCGCTTAAAAATATTCGCCGTCGCGAAGAAAATAAGAACGACGATGCCGCGCGAGCACGTGAATAATTACAACGGGCCAAAGCTGTGCTCTACTGTTTGTCCCTCTCCCTTCGTCTTTGACGCAACCAATAATCGGACGTTTCGATGACACAGTCGCTCGCGCACGACGCGCCATCGATGCAAATTTTTACTGATAACACTTCTATATAAATAATATAAGCTAGTTTCGTTAAAAAAAGAAAAAACAAGTGAAAAAAAAGAAAGGGGACACAAACGTACAGGTATTGCCTGATATGGGCAGCAGTATGTGCTCGATACTCTAGAGTACTTCTTGGAAACGGAGAAAGAAATGGGGGACGCGAGGCCATTAACGTGACCGCGATCATAAAGCAAATTTACCCTGCGACGTAAATTTTCACGACGCGAACGCGCGCGTGCTCACACACACACACACATATATATATATACGTGAAGGTAGGTGACTCGAATGATAATTCGCAATCGATGGAAGGAGAGAGCCGAACGTTACCCTTCGGGCACGATGTGAGTGTATGTGTATATATGTGTAAGTTTCGTAGTCGTTGTTATGCTCGTGATAACGACGCTACGTGGTTCTGTGGCGTGAAAACGAATCGACGGAACAACGCCGAGGAGTTTAAGGTAGTCCTTGGCTGTGTTGGCCTCACCCGTCGATTTTGCGACGGATCGCGCGACGATGGAAATATACGTGCTACACACATACACACGTATAAAGATAGCGTTCGTGTGAACGAAAAGGTAATCGTGAGGAAGAATAGTAGTGCATACCGGCAGGGGGAGGGGTTCAATTTATTGAACGTGGATGTTAATATTTCTTCTCTGTATATGAGCTTCTTTCGTGGTGTATGGGTGTTATCTAGTCTTTTTTGGAGCTGATGTATAGTTGAACTTGAAACGATACAATGATCATAAAGATTTTCTTTAGATGAATGTTTATAATGTTAATTTTTTAGATATTAAAAAGTAGTAACTAAAAAGAAAATAGCAAACGGTTAAATTTTCTAAAGACAAACACCAAGAGAAATAAGATTCAGAGGCACATTGATTTCCATTGTTTCGTTCCGAACCAGCCGACAATGAAAATTGATTTCAAAGAATTTTTAATGTTCTCTTTTTTTTTCCTTTCGGCATGTAACCTTTTATGAAAGTTTTCAAGATAAGAATTTCAAATTGAAATACCAGATTTCTCGATATTCCAATGCGTCGATTCGAAATGAAATATAATTAAGCTCGATCTGGAAATTGTACTATTGATTTTCCCTGCCCAGAATATTATAACATCCACGGTTAAATTGAAAATCTCGAAAAATTTATCCAACATTTATTTATTCATATCGTACAATACAACAATACTTATTATCAGTACAAAACGAAATCATTTTCTTTTTTATTCCCATTTTACTTTACAATACCTGATAAGTATGTATACACCAAAAAGGATCTTCCTACATAAAAAAGTACTTCGCGCCAAAACAACGCTGCTTTTATTTTCATTAACAATACACAATCGACAATATCAAGCACCTTCGAAAATGCTCGTATCGTACAGTTCTCCCTTCACCCACCCCTTCCAAAACGATCCATTCACCGTTCCTTCTCCACCTTCGACAAAAAAAAAAGAAATCCCAGCAAAACAAAGCTCTCACGAACCTTTCTCTTCCAGGCGCTCACACAAACCTCCTAGCATCTCCAAAACATTCCGCCTACGCTATTATTCCAGCCGCGAAACACGCGACCGTCTCTATATACACACACGTACACGCTTAAACTTACATATATATACATGTACACATATACATAGGCATATCTATATATATATATATACACAGGGACTACCTTAAGCGCAGCCTCGCCTACGAATCGATGGCGGCTCGCGTTGTGTGCGGCTGGCATTATGAGCATTGGCGAAACGTCGGTAAGACACACGCGCGCTCGCGAGAGAGAGAGTGAGTGAGAGAGATACTAGCTCGCGCACGGGACGACTCTTATATCGAGAGATCGATAGTCGCGGGTTGCGGGTAATTTTAGAGCCGCGGATTAATTTATGAGCCACAGCCGCCAGCGTCGGAACCGAAGGGAATATTGACAATACAACGTGAGAGAGAGAGAGAAAGGAGGGATGGGAATGTGTGTATGTGTATATATGTATACGTGTACGTGCGGGGGGAGGGCTGAATTTTATTTCGGTGTAGGCGAGGTGGTGGTTCGATATGCGCAAGAGAGAGAGAGAGAGAGAGAGAGAGAGAGCAGTGGAGCAAAGTTCGGCGAGTTGAGGTTGAAGGCGCGATGCGATGGTGATGTGTTGTCTTTGTTGTGAGTTGATATGATGATTGTGTGTATTTCAGCAGGTAACGTCGATTAGTTTCTTTCTTTTATAGTGTTATTATTATTTTTTTTTTTAAGTAATTACCTTTCTATTTTATTGAGAATTTTGTTATGAAAAACATAACGTTTGATAAAGTAACAGAAAATTTGTTTTTCAAAGATTTAATTAACGTAATTGTATTTTTAAACTCGTGCTTGCTCGAAAGCTTTTTGTATATTGAATTACATTGTTTTACATATTACAAAATTGCGATCGCTGATTGAGAATGGAATTTATTAAGATTTCAATTTATTGACTATTTGCAGGTAAACAAATAATGAAATGTAATTTCAATTTAATAAATTGTACGAAAAACAAAACTGCGCGTTTTATGTATACTTTGTCAATTTAATATGATAAAATTATTATCCGTAACTGGCTCAAGGTTTGAAAGCGTTGTATATCATTGATTAATGTAAGCTTATAAGTCTCAATTAATCGAATTGATAGCCGAAGCCGTGTGAATTGGCGTAAATTAATGAAATCGCCGTGAGTACATTTTCGGATTCTGGTTGTCGCGAAGAGATCGAAGGTAAAATATTATTCCACGTCAAAAGTGTCAGACTAAAAAATCTCCATTTTCACATAATGTCCTTTCACGGGTTCTGATGCGGGAAACGAGAATGACAACTGATTGATTTTTTCCCGTACATTCTAGTCTATTTCCATTGGGAAATTGTCACTTCACGGAATACCTTTTTTTATAATGGATTTCGCGTACACACATTCGCACTCGTATCGCCAGTTTTGCGCACGTTTATATAAAAAAAAATGATTATTTTTCCAACGACACCCAAACTCGCGTAAAAATACCAGAAGCACTTCAAATTCCATTCTCGAGATCTCGCCAGTTTTCCAAAAACCCAAAAAATGAAAAACAGAGGAAATAAAAAAGTCAAAAAAAAGCATAAACCAAAACGTGCTGTTATTCACACAAGCACACGAAGCCGTAAAAAATTTTTTCGGAAATACATAAAAAATTCGAGATAACGCATCGCCACGCGATGCCGTAAAAACACTGTTGTGTTGCTCGCTTCTGCTGCTGTTTCCCTCTTCGAACTCTTCGCCTGCTTTGTATATACATATATATACACACGCCATAAATTACCGTATCTGCGAACCATAAATTCCAACTTGGCGGCGTTAGTTTACCGAACTAATTCCGTACGAAACTTCTCTCCCTCTCTCTCTCTCTCTCGTATACATATATACACACACTTCGTACAAGAACCATATCGCACGCAATAACAGCCACGGAATATCTTATTCCGAAGACGTCGCCGTCTGCGAACGGACAGCAGCACTTCGCGACGACTTTAATGCACTTCTCGCGCAACCGCGCAAATGGGCTTTTGGCGACACGTTTGTACGCGCGCTTATATATACGTATACGCGAGAGAGTAGAGCATATCGGACGTGGTGTACCTTATACTACGTTGTGAATGTTTTAGACACATGGAGGGTAACGTACGGAATATTTTAGGATGCTTTCCCACAGTATAAGCAGATATATATATATATGTGTGTGTGCGCGTATAAGACGACTAATTATTCGGATTTGGATTAGATATTGACGAAGTATGGTTAGCAAGAACGCGGTTGCGGTTATGTATGCGCTTGGCGCAGAGATTCGAGGCTGCCTTTTTTTTTCTTTTTTTTAATAGGATGTATATACTGTCGAACAGTGTAGTGCGGTGTAGTGCTTTTTGCATGGGAAATTGAAGAAAGAAAAAAATGTGAAGAAGTTGATTGTGTATAGTAATAATATATATTTGTCAAATTATACGTCTGATAATGTTTGGACATATCTACTTATACGCTTACTTATATCCTGAATTTTTCCCTTAAAAATCAAATACAATTGCAATTTCTATTACTTTATAGTAGTTGTTTGACGGACGTTAGCCTTACCTATAGAAAAAAATGGTTGGTAAATACAGTGATAGAAACGCGAAGTGTATAATATACGCGAAATGCCGGCTATAAATGGCACGGCACGTGAATTATTTCTTATAATGACAACGCACGGGCATAAATGAAGGTAAGAGTATGTAAATGCTCGCTGACGCACTGTCGCTTCGTGGCCATATCTTTCAATTCATTTATGCCCGAAGGTGGCGGGTAGGAAGATATAATTCACCTACGCGAAACGCGCGCGCGAGTTTATAGAACAAAATCTACACCGCAGTTGTGCTGCGATGTACCGAGAAAAAGGTATATATTATATAAATCGAAATTCTAGAATAGAATTTTTCCTTGTTCTTTATATGAATTCAAAATCTTCTAACAATTAAATACGATAAATTATATTCACATGATCCAACAATCAGCAAAAAAAAACTATATATATATCTATACAGAAATGCAATCAACAACATTCAAAACGCAATACATCGTGCACAAACCTGTCCGCAGTCACTATAGATCATTAAAAACAGAAAAAAAAGCAACGGATAGCAGACACGAAGAAAAAAACGTACTGTATACACCTATATAACCACAGCATATAGAGTGAGTTACGTAGTAGCGCGACAATATAACCTCGTAAAAAATCCCGCAAGCTTTGCCGATGGAACAACGACGTTTCGCTCTCACGCGCCTGTCAGATGTGCAATACGCTCCGCGTATTTTTGCGGCTATATACCGGAATTCACGTATACGTATAATATCTATATACATACGCGCGCTCTCGCGAGTTTCTAATTCGTTGCATTGCGCGTTGAGTGGCGGGAGGCACGTTCTAATTTACGGAACGCGGGTAGGTGGTTGCGCGGTTGCCACGTTTAATTGTTTGTGTAATAGACGCGAGGGCATGTACGTGCGTGTGTAATGATAGGTGTTTATCGTTTATGAGGGTGTATAAAAATGCGTTTAATTTCTGGATGGTAAAAGAGGAGATGTTTTTGATTAACAAGGGATTATATGGTGTAATTGGTTGCAATGGATGAGGGGGGGGGGGAGTAATTGCTTTAGTTTTCAGTTGTACGAGGATTAAGGGTATATAGATATGGGAGGAGTGATGGTAGTTTGTTAGAACTGCAATGTGGTACATCTGAGTTGAAATTGCTTATTGTTATGGTGAGCTGAACTTTTGTGGAAATGGTAAAATTATTCTGTATACGTTAGAGAGTATGTATTTAAGGAGTTTTGAAGTTTGGATACAATTAGTGTACCATGAAACCATTTATACATTGTGTATTGTATGGAATTTTTAGAATGTATATTAATTAAACATAAGATACTTAACTAAATGAGAAACAACAATTCTTAAGGCGACAATAAATCATTAGATAGTTGGTAAACAGAAAACGTAAATAGATTATGACGTGTCATTCTTTGGTCAACATGCACGGCACATAAGTTGCGGAAGTCGACATACGATTGCAAAACGCAATTCCGAGCGCGTAGAAATGAAGCGATGACTGTCACGCGGCCAGCGAACGGAGAAGAGAACCAAAAAAAAAACATAAATAAACGAGGGGAAAATTTTTTTCTATTCGAGAGAGCCACACGCGCACGCGTCGGTACGAAGCGAATGAAGAGAGGTAGGAGGAAATGAAAACCTCTGAGTATGCGCGTGGATATGTTTACCGGGGCTTTAATTAATTCTGATTAAAATTGTTCTCTGAATAAACAAGGAAGCCGGGAGTCGGGCAAACGGTGCTTTTTTTTCAAGAAAAAAAGTGCTGCTATACGAGAGAAACGCGTATTTACAAAATTCTCGTTAATTAACAATTTTGACGTGGAAAAGAGAGTCGGTCGGGTTTGCCGATAGAATTTGCTTGAGTATTAGGAGTATTTTTAAGTGCAGTTGGATAAAGTAGATAGGATAAGCGGTAATTATATAGAGAAAAAAATTCTATTTATTAAATAATACGGTATAAACGATAATGATTATATATTTATAAAGCCAATGTCAAAGTATTTAAGATGGTCTTTATTAGATGGTTACCTCTATTCATTAATCAATCTTTTACGACTTACTTTACGATAGAGCGAGAGATCCACAATTATTGGGTGAATACCGGCCCTTATCTGTACCTTTCACGTCGATCATTATAATAATTGACGACTTAATTAAGGAGAATACGACCACTATTACATTACTGATGAACAAAAGATCTGATGGTATTGTGAGGTAAGGTAGTCGATATTACATAGTACGTCCAATGAGGACAATGTAGGTACAACCCTACCATTCAACTGATTAAAACGTTAATGTCACTAAATGAATGTATAAATGACTATAGTTAACAAGTCTCATATTATTAAATTCAATATGCCGTATGGTAATGATTGAACAAAGTATAATCATTTTATATATTTATAGACAAATGACGAATGCGGTAATACGAAATAAATCAAGAACTATAATACGAAAATAATATCTCTAAAGTTCGTATAATAAAGGTTGCGCATCAATATAAAGTGTATACCATATAAATGTTCCGTCAGGCGTAAGAACCTTACAAACAGGATTTTTATGATATGTATAATTTAGTCATACAAGTCTAAAGCGGTTGTAAAACAGTATCGTTGCGACTTAAAAGCTGATTCTAGGACAGTAAAAGCTGATTCTTCTTTTATTATCGTATGTTACTGAACTTCTCGGAAAGTTATCGACAATAAAATACTTATGTTAGCGACATGATTTCGTAAAAATAAATATAACTGATTGCTAGCAGTTTCTAGTTTTATCCAATTTAACTTTAATTCGTAAAATATTTTACAAAATGTTCTTATAATTTCAACCAGTGCCTATTTTTTTCAAGCATTTAGAAAAAAACACTCTCATACGTACAAATCGTGATAAAAATTCGTCCTTTTACAATTATCGAAAAATCACGCATCGAGTTCAAAACACGATCCCGCACTCAAAACTGAAATCGTCGACTCTTTGCGAAACATCGTGTGCGCGTCCATTCCTCTCAAAAGCATCACGTGTGCACGCGTCCATAATTACACATCTCTCTCTCTCTCTTTCGCATCGATTCGCTGCGCATGTCCGGGGTCGCACAAAAGGCAAATACACGCACAATGCGGGGTTATAAAGCTCCTCGCGCGTTTGCTCGCGTTCGCTCGCGCTTATTAAAACTCGGCCCCGCGGCAATAAATATCATCCCCTCGTATATAGCTCTTGCCGATGATTTAGGGGTCCGCTGAAAACTGGTTGCAATTAAAACGCGACCGAGCGGAAAGCTACTGCTCACTTTCGACGTACCGAGGTGCATGGGGTATATGTGTATATATATATATACAGCAGTTGTACGAGTTTTTTTTCTCACTTTTTTTTCTCTCGTTCTCTTCACCGCGTGCTCGTAAATTATCGTTTGCGGTTTATGCGTACGGCGCTTTCTCTATAGTCGTATAGTGTGCGAGTGTGCACGCGCCCGCGCGCACTATAGCGTTTGATTGACGCAGTGGGATTACGCGGGGCCGAGTGAGGGAGAAAGAGAGAGAGGAAAACGAGTTTACGAGGTGGTATTTTTAAATTTGCCGACAGTTATGGGCGAAGTGGGCGCGTTTGAGGAAGAGGAATAGATGCGGGTGACCGTATAGGGATGTGTGTTTGGATTAGGTGGGTTGCGAGTGCGGTACGTTTTCGGACGTTTTTTTATCGCGATGCGACGAATTACGTGGACGAATAGTCGAGTTAATGAGGGTATTTAAATCAGTCAAAGAAGTATAATTTATCGCGAAAATCTTTTTTTTTTAATTGGAGAAAAATCGTAGCAGTAGTATGATACAAAATATTTCTAGGTATTGAATAAAACACGGTATAGTTTAGTAAAATCGTTGAAAAATTGCAGTATGGCAACTTAAAAGCTAAAGTAGAGTGAAGAAATTAGAGTAGCATTAAAAAATTTAATTATGAATGTAATAAAGCTTTTTCGAAAAGAACTTTCAAAACTTCGGTGTTACTTATCCGGAAATCACGCCGACAGCGTTGGCCAAGTTTTATTTTTTCCCAGAAAAAAAAAGAAGAGAATTGATGAAATTTAATCTTTTAAGTGCGTAAGCTGCAAATATAAAACAGAAAAATAAATGATTTTTCGCATTAAATCTAATAAAACTTGTATACTTTGAAAACTTCTGCTTCATTTTCTAAAATAGAAAAATGAAGTTTATTAGAATGTTATTAATTAACAAAAAAAAGAGGCATACATACAGTGTAAATCGAAAAATAGCAGAAAACATTTGAAATGTTTTTTTTTTCAACATATTTCACACCTCGGAGGATTTCGCTCCACTGCGGGAAATAGTTCAGAAATAAATTGGAAAAAAAATCAATGTTGCATCATGCAGCAGTTTGAAAATGGTTATATGCTTCCATTATATATGCGCATCCTAAAAGTTCTGTAACAGGTTGTCAATAAAATGTTTTAGCAAAGTTTTGAGTCAAAATACGCTCTATATGGTAAAATAATTGATCGGATGGTCCGGAGCTTGGTCAAGACAGTTTATAAATTTTCTCAACAAAGTAGTCCATTGCTTGCGTAGTATATATGTTCTAATTTTCATTGGTCTACTATTTGACTTTTGTCAACCTGAATTGTTATTCAAGATATTGTTCGATAATTAATTTAACAATTATTATCAGTGATGCCAGATAGAGGTGTTTTGTTTCTTACACTCTCATGCGAATAATGTTATATTATGTGAGATTAATAAAGATAAAACGTCTCTATATGGCATCACTGATTATTATAGAGTTTATGTAAACAATATTCAGTCAACTTTGCATGTAGACAATTTAATTTCTAATAATTATCGTGTTTGTCAAACTTTAATGAGAAAAGAATAGAATAGGAATATTTGAATACAGAACTGCGAACACTTTGAATGCATACTCTATTGGTAAGCTGCTGCAGTCTCTCTTTAATGAACTTTACGGCATTGCATATATCCACTGCACTATGTAGTTCCGAAGTATTTAAAACTTTTGCGCACCGTTATTAAATTTTTCGAAAAATCGTAAATAGTTTTGATTCATGAATAGTGATGAAGTATCGATATTATAATGTTCTTTTATATTCGCTTTAAAATAGATTACCGTTAAATTTTTATTTTAACGTTATTGACGCGCTTTTGTAGATGATATAACTTTTTATTTTCAACTGATGCTACGTGACTACGTATAAAAGATAATTTCAAGATTTTTCTCAATAATCAACGATTATTTGCTTCAAAGCGTCTAATTAAATTTAACTCGTTCGACACGAAGAAGAGGTTCAAAAGCGCTGTAGGTAAATCACACTATTTGCCAGCCCGCGTGTACATTCTAAAGTGCATTTGCCCACTTGTCACAAAATCAGCTGATGAAGCAGCAAATATTGTAACGGGTAGTAGCGGTTGCTGAGTATTTCGAAATGGTAATGTAAACTGCAATTATGTTTGTTGCGATAATTACGATGCTCTATGTAAACACTGTGCTGTCCACTTTTTGAAATCTAAGTATTCTTTTAATCGTCTAACTTTTACAGATTAAAAATAAATTATTTGGTTTAAAATTTTTCGTTCGGTATAATTTTATTTAAAAATCGTTTTATGTGAAATTCGGGTCAAGAGAATACGGTGAAAATTCAAATTAACTCTTACGTTTAATAATTTGAATTTTGTTACAATTTTTTTCGTAATTATTGCTAAGTGGCAGAATAAAATTATTTTTTATGGTCGCTTTAAAAATGTAATAAAAGTCCGTCCGTGATTTAATGATTTAGAGGAAACAAGAATTTTTTTAACAACATTATCGCAATATCTTGAAATAAAAGAGTTTTAATAACGTAATTTCGACATATTATTCTATTGTAAAATAATGTTATATGATAACGTATTTATCTTTTTAACACCAAAATGACTTCTTTACAACTGTAGAAATTAGGAAGTACGATAAACTTTTATGGTGACATTAAAAATTTTAGTTGCGTCCTTTTACGATTTATCTGATTTAAGAGAAAATCCGAAAAAAAAATTTAATAGAATAAAACGTAAACCATAATGTTTAGCACTAGAAATTTTTCTTCAAATTTTAAGTTTATGACGGTACATATAGTAAAATGATATTAGCTTTAAAAATTGTTGTTTAAAACATTTTATAAATTTTCTCCATTCTGAAATGGAGTTTTAACACTCCAGAAAATTAGTAAAAAGAAAGTTATCCAAAAACTAAAGTGAGATTCAGAATAGAAAGTAGTTTTTTGCGAGGTATCACGTTGCAGTTCTAATAAAAGGATTAAGGCAAAGATAGCTGCACAAAAGAGTTCGATATACAAAAGCAATTTAATTGCGTATCCGATAGTCTTGATTAACAACGGCTAATCGACAAAGAGAGGAAAGTAAAGACACGAAAAGCGCAATAAAACTTTGGGAAAAAATGAAATTTAAGGGTTATTTAAAAATTTTCAATATATTAACAATATAGATACGTTTCTGAAAAACTCATACTTTTTCACAATACACATATAAGCAATAATTCTCAAACAAATTAAACGACTTGCTTCTTAATTTTTCAAGTTCGAAAAAATCAATAGAAAACACACAAAGCTAAACTTGAAAAAGAAAGAACAACATCAAGATACAAGGATAATTGAATTACGAATCCAATAATCTTGATTAAGAAAAAAGTGTAGCCGAACAAAGGAAGTAGGCAAACGCGAGGAAGCTTGTGAGAGAGAGAGAAAAAGCAAAACGAGAGCTCTGACGAAAGCTTCAGTTCTCTCTTTCTCTTTCGATTGTATCGAGGGAAAGGAAGCCTGCTTTTTCTCTCCCTCCTTCTCCCTCCAAAAATCGTCTACACTTTTTTCGCCGTCTCCACATATTCCCCTGGACAATTTTTTTTCTCCTAGACAACTAGATGAATGAAAAACAAAAAAAAAAGAAAATACAAACGAATAGCGTAAAGAATCCGAAAGATGAGTCTTGCGTAGCGGCAAACCCCGTCGTGATTTCTTTACTACATTATGACTTTTTTATGGATTTCAGACCAGTTACGCCGGCTATCGAAGAGAAAAGGTACATTCTTTACAAAGTGACTTTATCACTTCTCCTTTTTAGCAGCAGCTCGAGCTCTCTCGCACACGTGCACGACATTATTCTTATTACAATACTTATTTCTTTTTTTATATGCTGGACATGATTATATATTTTTTCACATATATTTATATATCGCGAGAGAGCGCCCACCACTTCTTTTTCTATTATTATTATTATTATTATTATTATGGCTTGACCGGACCTCCAAATCCTATATACGCTCAATGCGTAAATATAACCCCCGCACAATATACACATGCCGTCAATACACCCTCCCCCCCCCCGCCCCTTCGCCCACCTCTCAGCAAGCGCAGGCGCTCTCTCGCTTTTCACCTTTCTCACCCTAGCTCTTTTGCCCGAAAGCATCCGCTCTTTTTTTTCTCTGGGGCACGAACGCACGCGCGTCTGGCTCAATAAAACGGTCCTTTAGAGGCACCGGCGAGTGCAAGAAAGTAAAAAAAAATAAGAAGGAAGAGATGTGAGAGACCCTTAACCCTCGGGAAACGACTTGGAGTAACTGTCGGTGTGCTCAAGGAGGTCCGGAGATTTTTTTAAATCTTCGACCTCTTTTTTTTTTCTCTCTCTCAACTCGTATTTCTGGTCAAAGCGTGTAGATGTATTCGAAGATGCATACTCTAATCGTTGCTCGAGTGAAGATTTTTTTTTTTTTTTTTTAATTATTGAAGAAGATACTTTAGATGTATATATCTGGTGATAATTTGCAACGATAAGAGCATTTAACCTTGATAAAAACGTTGATTCATAATATTGAGGATGCGAGTTGTTTGTTTGTAATTAAAAAAGTCGAATGCAAAAACATCAATATTGTTTTTCCACGGAGTTCGCGATTGTTGGGTTATTTTGTAGATTTCTTTTTATCCTTTCGTTTGGAATGCAATTGTCTTGAGAAAAGAATTCCCTAATTAGATTTAGCATTTAGTTTGCATAAAATGTTACTCTATTACGGAATGCTTATATCGGTAGCGAATGAAAGCGCAGAACTTTATAAGAGGAAAACAACGTTACTCCAAAATTCCCGAGGGTTAAACTTGTCTATATATATATACATTACGCCTGAGAATGGCCATCTTTTGAGGCTTCTGAAATAATACATGTATTTTTCATTCTATTTGTACTTCTATGATAATATTTATATAAAAATGCAAGATGATAAAATAGACTTGCTTAAAGTGAAGGATACTATGAAATTGCATTGGAATTGATGTATATGCGAGTAAAGGTAGAATCTGATGAGCGAATACAAGGTTGTAGCCGATCAAATAGCTACTTGTGATACGTTCTTTTTTATTTGTAAAAAAGAAAGAAAAAAAGAAATTTGCTAGCCCACAGCCTTATATGTTTCGATTTTATTTTTAAAGACTTTTTATATTACATCGATTCTCATGTAGTTTCATGAAAAACTCAAGGGAGAATTCCTACTCTCGCGGGTGCATGTACTGCTCGAATGAAGGCTTTTTTACGATTCTCATAATGGACATACTATTTCGAATGAGATGGTTGTATGTTTCCGCGGGCAGACATTGCGGTTTATCTTTTAGAGATGTTTTATTGCCTAGAAGGTTGTAAGATAAAACGTACTTTTAACATTTTTTAATGAATTTTAACCCTTTACAACTTGTACACAAAGTCAGTTTTATCATACATGACAATGAATTCTAAAGTCACGTGATAAATTTAATAAACATCTTGGTAATTTGAAAACAAAAGTTTTATATATGTATACAGCATATTAAGCTTTCATTCGAGCACACGTGTGACCTTTAAAGAACATCAAATAAATGAAAAATGAAATTTTAACGCAATAAAACAACCTATAGCGCTGAGCGAGCATGAGCTTGGCTTGGGCAATCATGAGCTACATGCATGCATGCCTCATCGGCACGATGCAAGTCACTGATAAAAAAAAAGTTAGCAATACCAACAAAAAAGAAAATCCCAGCAAAAAATGCAAAAAGTACAAAACAAAAAAAAATGAATCAAGCTAGCCACGAAAATTAGCAATTAGAAAGAAAACACCTCACTCGCACTCTGTCTGTGGGAATGACTAGACCACTCTTATTATTTAACTCTTCAACCCTCCTATATATATAGTATGCACATCACATAGCAGCGAATTCTCTCTAGTATGACGAACAGCGGGAAATTCAAAATTCTTTCCTTGCCCTCTTACTTCTCTCTCTCTCCCCCTCTCCCTTTTCTTGTTCTTTTACTTCGCACTCACGAATGAGAGAGTGAGAACAGGAGAAAGGGTCGAGAGAAAGTTTCGCGCGGACGCGCTCGCGCGCACGAAAGAATGCAGTGTGATAAAACGAGTGGCGCGCGCGCGGGCGCGTGTGAAATAAAGCGCATTCTTTCGTATACCATCTCTTTCACTCTCCCCAGCCCCGGAATTATGTCCAGGGCTACGCGCGCGCGCGCGTTCGCGTCCGCAATGAAATTACATTATCATAGCGAGAAAAAGAGGCCTTAAGCTTCTATTACGGTGGAAAGGCGGAATTTATCGTCGTAACTTTCATAACAGTTTAATCTTCAAGTCCAGTATGTATGTGTGTGTGTGTGTGTGTGTACGTTTGTTCGTTGAGAAATTTACATTCCAACGTACGTACGTTTATGCTTACTCATCTGTGTGAATGCATGTATGTCCGTGCGTGGAAAAGACGTTATATTTACAATCTATGTGAGTCTTAAATAATTGCCATGTGGAAATTGATTTATATGTTGCACAAGATAAACTCGCGCGTATATATACCCAAGGGGTCACACACGGTTCTTTCTCTCTCTCGTGAGGTTACCTCGATGATGTTAGGGTGATAACTGTTGCAAAAGTCTCGAGCGCTCGTATCGATTGCGCGTTGGCTCTAGCCTTTTCATTTATTAAGCGATATAACATATATA
>JAWWEQ010006639.1:0-49962 GCA_035583055.1 Torymus tubicola
TTTAGAGTTTAAAGAATACGCTAGAATTTTGTTGCTTTCGAAACCCACTTTTTGATATTTTAGAGAACTACCTTAAAGCGATGAAACTCGTTTAGAAGCGAATCTAACTCGTTAAAAAAGAGTTTCATTTGCTGTAAAGAGTATTGATGAAATTCGATGCTTTGGACAGTAGGTGGATTGTTAAAATTGAAAATATATTTTCGCAATAAGTAGAATTTCGAAATTTTGTACAATTTGCAGTAGCTTATTTTGGAATGCAAAACGTCTATATAGTTGATTATAAATTTCAATTGAGGCGTTTGAACTTTTCCCCCTCACCCCTCCCAATTTATTTAATAAAACATTAAAAAAGCGTCAAAAATATAAAAACCTAAAAAAGTGGTATTATGAAATTTAAAGAATTTATATATGAATTGAAAAATTGGTAAGGTGAAGCGTATTCTTTTACAGCAAAAACTGGTATATATTTCTATATTACTAACTCGGGTTAAGGAGAGCAATGCATATTGACTACGATTCTCTTTTAACAAAAAAAAAGATAATTTGATACATATGTGGTTTGATAGGTATTTTTATACCTCCTACGAACAACACATTTTTAATTTACAACAAATATATCAAAAGAGATCGGTGTAAGAAATATATCAGGGATGAAAGAGATCGACAAGCTGAGTAGTTTCCTCTAACATGGTGTACATATATTTAATTTGAAAATGATTAAAGTCGAACAATTCTGTATAAAGGTTGTTAAACGCACTTATCTTAGCACATAATTATCCGATTTTAACGATTCTTAGCTTAGATTAAAGCTGCTTTCTTCTACTTCCATTCTTTTCTTGTGAGAAATTGGCGAGAATTTTTGGAATCTTAATATTCAACAACCCATAAAACGTTATGATCAAAGTCGAGTCGTTCAATTTGAAGTGAATCCGATATATTATTAGTATTCTCTATATTAATTTTATAACGAATCCCCCGTAAATGAATTTTAGTGTAGGAGTTAGTTATTGATATTAAATATAGTCATAAATAATCAGTAATTAATAAGTTTAAGGAAGAAAACGTGTCAATAAATCGGTAGCGATTTTTGTGAGTGTTATGGTTCTGCATTCTAGATTAAGTATTTATATACATTGTGTGAATGATAAAAAATATTGCTGATGTGAATAAACAATAAACTCTTTATATCCACACATACATGCACCCTCTACACGGCCCTTTACTATATTCGCAGCGAGCAGCGACGCTCGCCCCTTCACTTCTCCATACGTGCCGGACCTGTCCGGTTAAGTTATTCAGCCCACTTTAAGTAACCATACTTTCAGTTAATAAACTATTCACTCTTTTACTTTATAATCATCGCGTTCCCATTTATTAATAACCCAATCCACCATGCGATAAATATATTACAGACATTTGTATATATTGTATGAATGATAAATATTTTACACATACCCTTGTTCTCTTTGCGATACTGAAGTATGCACAAGTTTGTTGATACAACGTTTCTAAATCATCATGTTCCCAATAAAAATCTGGCGTATCCAACAGATCTGAGCTTAAATTAATAAGATGTCTGAAGGCGAAAAGTTGTCCTTGCTTTCGTAAAACTTCCTGTCTAGTCATTTGAATTCTTCTTCCTGCTTTCAAATCTTCTGTTACGAATTCTATAGAATCTATATAGTGATCTAATGAAGCTTCCCAAATTCCCAATTTAACTGACTGTGATATAGCATTTGAAAATGTGTATTTATCCAGGTTCGTATCTGGTGAAAGAAATATATCACCTTCTTTAAGATGACTTCGTTTCCTGCAGATTCGTTAAATCATTTTTAAAGAAAATTTTATGTGATTAAGAATATTCTCTATAATACAACACATCATATATGTACGCTTACACAAGCGGACGCACACACGTACATATATATAGACAACCATGAAGTTATTTACCCAGCGTCCGTATAAGTATACAACATCATTTCTCCTTCATCTTGAACTAAATCAGATGAATATCTCGACTCTTCATATGGTCTCAAAAATTGTAGCAGATTGCTACACTCTAAATCTGTAATATTCCACATTATAGTGGTACCCTCGCGAAAAAAATAAATTTCCCGAGGCTCCGTTCCAACTTCGTATTTAGCTACTGCTTGGATAGCATCAGGGTGAGCTGAAATTAAAGAAATATGATTAGCTTAACAGGTTTTTTTTACTACTCTAATTCATTATTGAATTGAAAAATTATCGAGGTGGCTTCACCGCGATGGGATAGATTAAGTCGGAATTTTACAGCTTTACGTTCGGGATAATCAGAAATATCAGAAAAAGTATATTTTCGAAATACTTAAGCTCCTATTTTTTCATAGGAAAAGAAAAATTTTTAGACTACCAATATTCTTATTTGGTCATTAGTATTTAATTTTCTAATGGATTTAAAAAAAATCAATCACAATGATCGTCACTGAACCTAAGTTGTAGGAATTATAATCTTAACTTTTAGACAGCTGCGATTTGAGAAGCTTTAATCCCTTTAAAAAGTTCCTATTATGCTTAAATCTCATTTATTATTCCCTATAATATGCAAAGTTTCGTACATACGTGGAGTCTATAAATATTTAGGTTCTTCAACAGAGAAGGGAGAGGTATTTTATCAAAATGGTAAAATGTTAAATGCGGGTATTTTCTCAGAAAATATGCTGTAAATTTCAACAGAAGCTATTCAGAACACAAAAACATTTACTTTCGAAAAAAAATATTAGAAAATGTGCAAATCGCACAAAATTATACTTTTTACCAGAAAATAAAAATTCGAAAAATTGAACATTCATTTCTATACGATTTTTAGCTCATTTGTCGACGTTATATAAAATCTACAGCTTTTTTAAATAACTGCATTTTCTACAATTTTGTCGTTTGGTAGAAATGATATTCGAAAAATTGAAATCGTATATCATATAAAAATAATTTAATGAAAATATTATGACCTAGCCTTTAGCAAAATTTAAAAAAATTGTACATATACATTTATAACATAAATCATTTTTAAACATTTGTTACACATAAAATTATTGTTCACAATAAAGCTCTCTATTGAATTGATAATGGTCTGGATTTTGTATACATTCCAATGAACCAAAATAGTCTGGTAGATTTGCTCATTAAAAATTTTTTATTTTTTTCATATACATCCAGGAACCTGAATTTTTGCTTAGATGAGCTTTTAAAAATTAAACATGATTTAAAATAACTTAGAAACTGAGAGATTAGAGATATCTAGCTTACTTTCTAGTAACTGCATTGCTGGTTATTAAGAATGCCACAATTGTCATATGACCTTCAAATATATCTCTCTGCTAAGAATCTTTTCGGGGTATGTAGGAAGAATTATAGACCTGGTGGATAAATAAGAACATGGGTAGAGGTGCTTTTAAAACATCCAAAATATTTTAATACTCAAGATGTAACAAGATCTCAAACATTTGAAAAAGGAAGGAATTTTAATCCAACTTTGATGTTTAGAAAACTGAGAGAGTTTCCATTGCAGATATTCTTATAGATTGTGACAGCCATAGAATTAAAGCAATTGTTAATTGCTTGGCATTAAAAATTTCAAAATCATACTTAAAGCTTACAATTATAGGTGTGAAAAAGTATAAAAATTAGTGCCAGCTGAATTAAAGTTCAATTGAATGATAACACCCTTAGTATTGACTCTCCTCCATCGAAAAGCCAATATATCTGACACTGTGCATCAGAATAAAAGATATTTATTTCTATACATTGTGATAAAAGTAGTAAAAAATACTGTAAAGATTCATACATGCTTATTTAGTTTACATATAAACTATAAATTAAAAAGAAAGAACCACTTAGGTTCATACTTCATACCACTTAGGTTGAATTTGCATTTGGAAATAACTGTTGTACTACTCGTATTCATTTTTATCAATATGATATGTTATCAAAGAACATAGCCTTGCTTTAAGGGCAAGTTAAAGTAATTTATACTTAATATATTTTTATAATATATGTTTATGTTTTAATTTACAATTTACTTAAAATCATTATGATTTTGTTATAATTTATATCTTGAAAAATATTTAAGAAATATGTAATTTACAAAGAAATTATATTTCAGAAATAAGTTTGTTTTGGTCAACTGTTACATATTTATACATTAGTTCATTATTCTATTTTACAACATAAATAATTAATGGGACAGAAACACAAACTTGCATAACTTTAAATAACAATCGAAAGATTGTGAAGAAAATAAACTCATATGTGATATGAATGAATATTTACATTGTGCTGAAGATCGTATTTCTGTTGGAGTATACAGGTTTTGTTTAAGTAATCCATCCATTAGTTTTTCCAAATCATATTCTTCGGCTGTAGCAAGAGCTTTAACACTCCAAAACTGTAAACAAAAGTTATTATAACTAAAAAATAAAACAATTTCATTAATAGAAAAGCTTATATTAATAAAATGAAGTAATTGTAATAACTGTATTAATTTAAAGTAATGCAATTAAATAAGAATATAAATATTTATTTACATTTAGACTTCAAAAGAATTTCTTTAGTTTCATTCCGTAATTTATTAAAAATGAATCTAATGTACATACAGACAACAGTACTCCTATGTCCTTTTTTCTAGTATCCGGGACGAAACCCTCATTGACATTTTTCTTGTTTTAATTTAATTTTTTTAACAGATTGATTTTACTCTATTTTGAGCCTTTATATAAAAAAGGACATAGGAGTACTATTGTCTGTATGTACGTTAGATTCATTTTTAATAACTTATAATACAGCGAACATTAGCATCATTTTGATATATTCATTCCATAATGTTTTATGGCAATCATAAATAATAAACCTAATTACGAAGGAAATAGAATATTTGTAATGCAATTAGTTTTATTATTTATTGGTAATTCCTATTGACTCATAAAAACAGTTTAGGAGCAAAAAAATTTTGTAAATCTTAAATATATTTAATAAACCTACCCCAGGTTGATGAGCATCATCATCATCTACAATTGTTCTCTTCTTACGTAGAGGTCTCTTTTTTATTTGAAGTGCAGAAATATTTTCTTGAATTCCAATTGTACTATACTTTTGATAGGCATGTACATATAATTTTTTTGAAATTAACTTATTACTATCACTGATATTATTTAATAAAATGCACTGAAATTGACTGTGATTTGTGGTTACTGTTGAAAATTTATAAATAATATTGCCTATGAATTTTGAACTTGCATTTCGTTGTGATAATGTAAAACATTTTTTTAATATAATAAACATAGTTTTATTATTCCTGATAAACTATACTTAAAATTTGATTATAAATCATTTGTTTACACAGTTAGATTGATCTTTTGAGGTTATATCCCGGTAAATGTTTAGTTAAATAGCTTGTTAAAAAGATTCAATTTTTATTTCCTTAAATGAGAACAAACGTTAGTTAAAACTAATGTAATAAATTACATTGGTATCAATATAATTAATTAATGTTTGTTTAATGAAATGAAATTTTTGAATTCGATACCACCTAACTTTATTTGACGTCAATTAAGGTTATTCCTAAAGCAAAGAAGCATGTACTTATGTAGAATAAGTACAGTGTGACTGATTGACGTGTATTTTAAGGTATAAAATAAATATTATATATAAGTAGTATAAATTCTTGTAATTTCACTGAATTGTAATTTACTACTTAAATTGCTTCCGAAATTCAAAATAATAAAATAAAATTTAATTTTGAATTTATTTTGACAAATGGTTACCATGACTAATAAAGGCGTAAGAGCTTTGTATTTTTATCTTATCATTTTTTAATTCTTTTTTTTTACTTCTTTTATATAACAACTATTGTTATATAGATAAGTCAAATTGGAAACAAAAGTATTGTTTAATGCATTTGTAGACAACTGGCCGACTGTATGTATAGTTCATTGCGTATTTATTAATAATAAACGAAAATGAACGCACGTGCGTTTTCTTTATTATTAATCTTAAATTATAATATTTGAAGCTCAAAGTGCTATTAGACGTATTTTTCAGTAGTTTCTCAACTTTCAGTCGCTACAAAAGTATTTGAGAAACTATATTATAGACTGCACTATAAAATTTATATATTGAATTTTTAAAAATCCCGCTTAAAATAAGTAATAGCAATATCCATGAATAGTTACCTCATTTTTTACTTCGCAATCAAAATAGATATTATTGTACAGAAATGATTTAAATTAAAGAAAATAATTTTAATAATATTGAAATAAGAAAACATAAGAGCCAACATTCTGGCAATCGTGAACACAGTTTAAAGAAATCAGTTTTACAAAATAAATATGAGTATAAATGTTTAAACAAAGTCATTCTTATTTTTCATTAATCTTATTGGCATATGGGAGTGTGCATCCATATTGATTATAGATCCTGTAATCTATCAATAATTTATTAATTTTAAGTAAATTTTATCAGTACGATGATCATGTATGATGTATCCCGTTTGGATAGTTTTATTACTACCGCACGTATATTGTAGATGGCGTATTGAGCACAAGAATCGCGAATACGAGAACAAGATACGAGAGCCGCGAGAATATATATCCTCGGAGATACGATCATTGAGAGAAAAGGAGATAGGTATATAGGGAGTAGGGAGTAGGGAGAGAGAGAACTTCTCAGAGAAGAGGCGAGAGAACGAGGGGATAGAGAGGCAGCACTGCCGCTGCGGCGGTAAACAGCTATAGCTTGGCAGCCGCCAGCCATGAGAACGAGGCACGAGCTGAGCGTAAAGCGGTGTATGTAGCGTAGCCTTAGCCAGTCCGAGCTGTTGGCTCTACCGTAATGCACGTTGTCGGCATTGTCGCGTTCGCACGTAGTAGTACACTCCCGATTTGCTCCAGGGGGAGAGTCGAGACACCGAGCGTAGAGTAATGAGGCTATGGCAGCAGTAGCACCTAAATGGACGTGAAAAGAAAACAGAAGGCAGATGAGCCGTGTTCGGTGCTGTTTGTAGATAGCCAGGAATCGGGAGCCTGGAACTGAGAGAGAGAGAGAGAGCAGAACAAAGCCACAGTCCGGCGTCTCCCTCTCTTTTTCGCTCTGGAGATTCCTTTACGCGTCGCGTGGGAGTGAGAGGGAAGACAGCGAGAAGCTAGTGCGAGCGAGCGAGAAGAAGTGCGTTAAAAACACGGCGAGTGCAAGAGTGTTTGCATGCCGAGGAAGATGCGACTCAGGCGGGGCGCCGACGTGGTCCTAGACGGCCCTCGCATTTAGCAGAGTTCTGGCCCGGGAGCCGGATAAAGTGAGGAAATGGACAAGCTCGGCGTCCTCGCCACTCTCTGCCTGCTCTGCAGCGTTGCCCAACTAACCAATGGTATGCGCTATCTTTTTAAGGCTTTTTTATGTTTTTTCTCCTTCTCAATCATTTTTTTTATATACTTATAAGCCTTATCCCACTTTACCATGCCAAGATACTTACCTACTACACCTTTATCATCTCTTGTATTCTCTATACTTCTCAAGAAAAATGTCATATTTATTGTTAGTTAGATTAAAGAATAACTTATCTATAAACTTAAGTTTTATCTATTTTTATATTTGATTGTGAATTAATTAAAATAAAGATTAGTAATCATTGTTAAATATTGAGAAGCTGATATTGTTTTAGAGTAAATACTAATTATCAGATATTTTTAAAAAGTAGTCTTATATGAATATTACTACTTTGATTTATCATTAAACTGATAATATAGTTTATTATTTCAAAAATATTTATTTACCTATATGAAAAAAAAATTTTATTTTTTGCTCTATAAAATATAAAGCTTAAAAATGTTTACATTGCTTTTTTTCAAATGAGGTTTATTAGAAAGAAATTGCATTGAAGCATAAGGAACATTCTAATTGAAGACTAAAGTTTGTTTAACAGTTGTCTGAAAATGTATTTTTTCATGTAAATATTTCCATACCTCTATGGTTGTATGTATATAAATATACCAAATACCTACCTAGTGAATAAAAATAAATGAAGAAACTGTTGATAGTTGTTCAAAAAATATAATAAAAATATAGAGAATACAAAAAAGTTTAGAATTGGGACATAAATAATAATTAATAACAGTTTATTGATAGTTATTAATAGTTTGTTTACAGATTTTTAAAAAATACATTAGTTTTACAATTATTGTTTGAACATTCTTTTTATTCTTTGATTTTCTTTTATTTTGTATATGATTTTTTTAGTTTTTATCTTTCAATAATGTAAACAATTTTAGTCAAACTTTCCCTTATTCTTTATTAAAGAAAAAATTTAGTATAATTCTAATTTTGGAAACCTAATAAATTCCATACACCAATTATTTTATGCTGTATTTAAATAACTAGAAGTGTCAATGCGCGCTTCGCGCGTATCTCGTGGGCCAATCAAATTTTACATGCTCATTTCCAATCGACCAATCAGAATTATTATATAGGTGACAATCCCTAATCCATCTTTTTTTATATAGGAATTAAGGAAAAAATTTTGTTAATTCAAATTTTTGAAACCTAATAAATTCCATACACCAATTATTTTATGCTGTATTTCAATTACTAGAAGTGTTAATGTGCGCTTCGCGCGTCTATCGTAGACCAATTAAATTTTACATGTTCATTTCCAATCGACCAATCAGAATTATTATAGGTGACAATCCCCAATCCATCTTTTCTTTTTATATAGGAATAATAATAACATTTGCAAGACTTTATTTTCAATTGTTTACGTGACAAACACTATTATAACAATTTAATTTAATCTTCAATTTTTGTTAGCTATGGTTTAAAAGGTAATGAATATACCGACAATTGACTACAATCAAAAGCAGATTTATAATATATCACAATATATTCAAAAAGGTACACTGAAAAACATTTGAAATGTCAACAAAATAATTGCTGATATTTTTTCATGTACATCTGTTGAAAAATTGATTTTTCAAACTCAGTGCGCGAAATTTTTAAAAGTTCTTGCATAGCGTTTTAAAAAAATTAGTATGAGCAATTGAATAGAAGTTGGCTATCTTAGTGAAACAAGAGAATTACCAACTTCGTGCACTTGTTGCACAAGTTTACTGTTCATTAATCAACACTTCATCTATCGTCTTGTTATTTGTTTTTTTTCGAAGTACGAGATTGAGGTTTGATAATTCTCGAACGTTTAAATTATTACCCTACAAAACATTATAAGTATTTTATTTTAAAATGTTTATGTTATTTCGTGGGATAAAATACGACTTCGAGACTAGTTTGTAAGTAATTATTTATCTCTTATGACTAATCCCGAATCTGTGTAATAGTATATTACGCACCTAGAGAGGAAAAAACTTGGACAGTCCATACCTCGTGTAAATTGCCACCCGAGCCGAAGGCGAGGGTGGCAAACACCCAACATGAGATGCGGGTTGTCCAATTTTACTCTCGTGTTGCGTATACGATTTTACGTGGCATGTAAAAAAATATTATAATTAAGTATGTCTATTTGAATTAAAATACTCAGCTTACTTAGTCCTATGTGTGCAAATAGTATTTTTCGATACAATTACGATAAAAATGATTCTTGCATTAGTCTGAGTTTTATATTATTTTTTGACATACCGTGACATAATAAAAGCAGTACTTTACTTTAATAGTGAAGTATACTAATGATTAACCTTTCGGGCGACGTCACCCCCTTATACGGGTGTTCCCATCGTTTTATGGTTAATTATACAAAATATTATAATATAACAAATATAACACGCTCGATATAAACTTCCGAATTCTCTAAAAGAAGAATCAATTGATTTATAGATATCGAAAAAAATGTAAAATTAAAATGAATAACGAAAAATACTGTCCGATAACTCGTGGGTCTGAAGTTTGCAACGTTAGGACGCAACGAAATAATTTTTCATGCTTAAATAAAACAGTTAAAAATTTGCACGATATAGTGAAATCTTTATTTTGATGTTGGGTTATGCTATAAAACGCTACACACATGAGAAAATTCAAAATCTAGCATATAAAACTAAAAAGAAAAAAATTTTCTAAAGTTTCGTTGCACTCCATCAATGCAAACTTCAAACCCATGATAACTCACAAGTTCTGAAATATAACTTCCTAAAGCTCACACACATATGACGTGAAAATGATAAAATTTAGTTTAAAAAATTTTTGAAAATGTTGAAATTGTTACTCAAATTATATTACGCAGAACAAAGCTAATTTGGATAAATTGCTAATTTTAGAAATCATTACATAGATCGGTATACCATAATACCTTAATTTACTAAAAATATGAAACTTAAGGATGTAAAACTGTTCTTAAACTTTGGAAACACTATAGGAAATTAACTACGTTAAAATAAGTTAAAAACATGTTTTGAATTAGACATAACTAGGAAGTAAAATGACTAAGGAGGAAAAAGAGAAAATCAATGATTGACGGTTTGAAAGCAAAGATTATTCCCGGGCCTTCCTTGCATACTTCTGACTCGACATCAAAGGGCGGGTGCCTTTACGATCTCGTACAGAGCTACTAATTATATCTGCTAGAAGCCACATGTTTATCGTTGTCAAGAGAAGACACCCCGTTTGTACAGGAAAGAGAAACTATAAAATTTAGTTAAGAAAACATAGAAAAGACTTTGTCTATAGTTTTCACTAAATTAACCACGTAATACTGAAATAAATAAATTTCCATTTGTTACTTTGATATTTTGTGTATGATGTGTAGACGAGCATAGAATTAATAGTTTAATATCAAATATTTCTGATGTGTGTTGTTTAAAATCTTTTCTTTTCAAATTTTTATTTGCTCTGACATTGTTTTATTTTAGAACGAATTTGAGTGAATAAAGGATGTTTCGGTACTGATAAGTATCTAGCTCAAAATTCGTTTAGATTGGTCAAAATTTCGCTGAAATGATCGAGGAACTTGATTACATAGGGTCATACAAACATATACATATCTCTAAAAACGCTCAAAATAAACTCAAGTGGAGTAGGGAACAATTTGAGGTGTAACAATTTTCGCTAGAGTAAATATTGAAGGCCTTCCTGAGTAGCGGTCATGTCTAAATATAAGAAAAAAAGGCTGATTGGAAGATAAAATAATGAATTAGTAAATAACGGATAACAAAAGAGCTAACAAAGAAGAACGAGAGAATGAGAAAAAAGGAAAAAATTTAAATGTTACACCAAAATTCTTTCAACTCTCGATACAATACTTCAGATTTTCAATCTCAATAAGTTGCCTAACTTAACATAAAAAGAAGTTATCTAACCACCTGATAAACTAGTGAACGAAAAAATAAATAACAATAAGAAAAACGTACGAAAGAATAATTTTGAGCGCACACACAAGATCCAATCGGGTTTACGCCTCTTTCTTCAACTTTAAAAAGAATTCCGAATATAGTCTATGAAAACAATTATACAATTCTATTGAGTGAAGAAAACCCCATTGTAGAAAGTTAACGATATTTTATACGATAAAAGATTTATCAGTAATAGTTAAAATATCATCAATGTAAATGCTAAGATTTACTTCAAATGGGTACATAAATATCAAGTAAAGGACAGAATATTGTTCCTATAGCTATAAAGCCATAAGGTATAAAACTAACATTTTTACCGGGGCTATTAATCTAAAGATTTTTTTTTTAACAAGCGTAACCTTGTTATTTTGCATTTTACTATTTGGAAGTGTAACTTACGGTAGGTATAAAGTATCTAAATAAAAATTTGTATTTCCTTAGAAAGAATATAGGTAACTTTTTGTATATCTATTGATATATTTGAAGGCCATTCTCAAAAATTCCTGATAAATAAGTATACAAAGAATGCAAGTTCAAATCATATACTGATAACAGCGGATACTGTTAACCATACAAAAGATAATAATCTATAATAATTAAATTATATAGACATGCTTAAATTGTTATAAATATAAGATATGTAAGTTTCTTTTCTATCTATGCTGCATAAATATATATGCAACGACGAGCGTCCCAATGATCATACGTGTTCCGTAAAACGAATACAAAGAATAACATCAGAGAAAGGGAGGGAGGGGAGAGAGAGAGAGAGAGAGGACTTTTTCTATTGGAAAGGAACGAGCCAAGTCGTACGCATACGTATACAGACGAATACGAAGCCAGGCATCGGAAGCAGGCCTGTAGAGAAGCAAACCTCAAGAATGTACAACTTCTCCTCCCTGCGTCTCCTCCCTCATCTCGGCTTTCTGCTCGCACCTGAACTAAGCGGACCTTCTCGGCTTCTTCTCTAGCTGAGCTTCTTGGTCTCTTTTATTCCTCTTACTGTGAAGGTGAAATCTTTCTCGTCTTCGCGCTTATTGCCTGCTTCGTCAATTTTTTCCGCCTTCTAACATCTTTCTAGTATTTTTTACTTCAACTGTGTAATTTTTTTTTCATAATTTTTCACTTCTTTGTAATAATAATAGTAATAATAACAATGATAATGAAGCTATTTTAATACAGATTCTGTCAATACGAATTCTGTGTATAATCCTCAAAATACAGAGTAGTAGAAAGGAGAATCTAAAAACTTTTTAAAACCTGGATATCTCGTATCTCTTCAGCTTCTTTAACTCAAACTGTTTTCTGTTCTTTTCGAACTCAATTTTTTTACTTGTTCTTTCCCTTTTCTCTCGACTTCGTTGTTCGATCTTTTCCTATTTTAAAAAAGTAAGGGATGAAATCTGTCATTACAATAAGACTGTTTTGATTTGTTATTGTTGGCTCATTTGATTGGTCTGTACAGAATAGGCGCCAAAATCGAATGTGTTTAAATTTTCAAGTTAGAATTCTTGAGTTGAGTATTTAAAACTGAATAATATAATAGTATAACTTGAAAATAACATGTTTATGATTATAACCTCAAGAAAACAAGTAAATGAAGTTAGTAAGCTAAAATCTGATATAAATAATGTTACGTAAAGTATATTAACTTGCGCTTTGCAAAGTTTTTCTTAATTTCACAATATTTTATTTAAACTGTAACGGTTATTTTTGAAATTCTAATTAAATTGATTAAAGATAATTATATTTACAATTTTCTATTGTATAATTTTGATAACATATGTTAATGTCAACTAAAGTATTCCAAGTATTTCTTAGGCAATTGATCTTCATATAGTTTTCTTCAAGATGAACATACTTTGCAGGAGTTATAAGCTATGTCGCGTCAACAGTAAGAATTAAAACTTGTGGTAGACTGAGAAATAATAATAACCAGCTTGGCAAGATTTCGACGAGTCTCCGACCGGTTTTCTAGGGCAAATTCTTTAATTGATGCAGCCAGCTGAGAGATTAGAAAAATCTTGCTGTCTGTTTACATTTGGAGAAAGTGCGGTTACCTCGAAGCCACGAGTTCGCGGTCAATTCGGCAGTGGGTGTGCATTGGACGCCAACGCCCGGAATTGAATTGGCGGAGTCTGGCACGGAGCGTCAGAGCCCCTGAAAGCCGCGCCAGCAGCGAAACATTTTAGATAAATTGGAATGGCGTGAGTTGGTTTTCTACACGGTGGAGCGATTGCGGGCAATTGAATGGCTATCTCATCATCGGGATGCGGAGCACGCCGGGCGCGGAATTTATTCGAAATGCGTGGGACGGACTCGGTGAAAAAGTGCAAGCACTGTATCGTATGGGGGCGAGGACTGCAGAGGGGGCGGCAGGGGGTGCAGAGGTAAAAGAAGGAGGGAGGGAGGGGTACAGGCGAATAAGAAAAAAGCATAACGCACCGGCTCACTTGCCGAGAGCGAGACACGTCGGTGAATAAACGTTCGGCTGCGGCCTCGAGGGCTGCGTGGCTGGCAGCAGTGTGCGATAAGGCCTCGTGGATTTTTCTCTTTCTCTACCCCCTTTTTTCTGCCTCCTTCCCACCCTCCAGCCTCGCCAGGTTTTATATATGATGGCGGCGCTACCGCGGCTGTCGGTGTACCTCGCTTTCGCACTCATCTACTCCCGTTTCTCTCACCCCGCGCATATTTTCTGTTAATAGCTTGGGCTTTCGCTCTTCTATCAACGCACCCACACCTTCTCGCGTTTCGTCCCTCCCGCAGTCGCTTCATTAATTTTAATTGCGTCAAATCAATTTTAATTACTCTTCGGTCTTTTCCCTTCCCTCCTGACTCGACATCGGGGTTCACCTCCGCAAGTAGCTATATTTTTTACTTTTGCCACTTTCTTATTCTCTTTCTCTTCCTACTTTTATTTTCTTCCCTTTTCATTTTGCATTTCACGCGATTCACAGTTTCTTGGCGAAATTTTCCATTTGCTAGACGGACTTCTTTTCATCATTCTTCTAACCCAACGGAGGTAGCGACGTTTTTTTTTCTTTCATATGGTATTTAAATTACTTTTATTTATAAATGGATATTTTTCAAGCAGCGTCATTGAGAGATATGAGTAATCAGTAACCGGTGCTAATTAAAATTAGAAATAAGTAAAGTCTATTTATAATTACAAAAATTTGCTACATAAGTAAACGACTTTCGATTTTTTCTTCAATATATCATAAACATGGTTTAGTTTAACTATAACTTTTTAGCATTTTTATCTCTAGTCCTACGTCTACTATTACTGCGAGTGTCAGCTTTTTGTGGTCGGGTTAGCCTGGCGATGCGAGGACGAGTAGGATTCAAAATAATGAGAAAGAGGCACGGAAAAAGTACATGTTTTGAAACAGAGAAACAGTGAGAGGGGAGGGATTGCCTGGTGCATTGGAGAGCAAGCCGCATTTTCTCTCTTCCTGACTTGAAAAGTGAAAAGAGTTGCTCGGCCACGCGCAAGAGTCGGCCGCAGACATCGACGGGGATTTCGCTCTCCCGAAATGAAATCCTTTCTTGGCCTTTTCTCGCTGCCTTTTGTTCGGCCCCAGGCGAACGAACAAACGGAGATGGAGCGAGGGGACGTAAGCACGATATTCTCTTCTCCTGTGCCTCTTCTTTCGTCCTCTCGTACTTTTTCTGCTGCTTCTTAAACTCACGTTTTGGCCGTTTACGATGCATGAATTGCGCATCGGCACGATGCTGCCTGTTGGCAACACCTTGATCATCGTTATTTTCTATTCATGGTTTACCTCGATCATTACCTTTAGGCGTTAAAATGTGTAATATTGTTTTTGACAAGTATTACGTGCAAGAAAAACTGTTTTACGAAACCATGTTTTGAACGGCCTTTAAGTTGGCAGGGCACTTTTAGAAAATCCAAAATTAAACAAATGGATAATTTGCCGCTAATTATCCGTAATCGAGCTATGTAGTTACAAATTTTCCAGGAAATTTTCTTATAATTTTTAGCACGATGCACTGCTAAATCGATTTCAAGTTAGCAGTGCACTCCTGTTAAATCATTCAAAATCGATATAAAACCTATTAAAGAAAGTACCGCTAATCATCTGTAATCGATCTATGCCGATACCAATTTTTCTGCAACAGCTCCCATTTTTTATTTATAATTACTTAATTGCAAAATAACGAGCGTCTGTTTGGTTATTTCATCGCTTTTCCTCCACCCAAAAGAAAACTAAGCCTTTTATTTTCAGAAAATAGATAGGCAGACTCTTGTGAACCTTAGAAAGCAGCAGAGTAAATTACGCTAAATCAACAATTAGCAGAAAAAGTTACGCTAGATTAACAGCTCCCATTTTTTATTTTTCTTGAATCTTTATTGCTTTCTATAAAAATTTAATTCACTAGTCTACACCTATCAGTTTTCTGAAAACGAAAAGGCTTAGTTTTCTTTTGGCAGAAGGAAAACCGATGAAATAGCCAAACATACGCTCGTTATTTTGCAATTAAGTAATTATAAATAAAAAATGGGAGCTGTTGATCTAGCGTAATTTGTAAGGTTCCAGCAAAATTGGTACCGGCATAGATCGATTACAGATAATTAGAGGCACTTTTTTTGATAGTTTTTATATCGATTTTAAATGATTTAATAGGAGAGCACTGCTAACTTAAAAGACGTATGTTTTGATATAGGTTTTCTAGAAAATAAAGATAATAAAGTAGTTAAGTGTCAGAATTATGCATAATACTTATTTTGGACATAATTTCCAGTAATAAATAGTGAGTAGAAGTATCCCACAAACATTAGATTGCTTCAGCAGTACGAGTGCAGTCGACTGAATCCACATACGTCTGCACTTACTTGATCGAAAAACCGACTCTAGTATGCTTATGTTCGTATCTCTCATTAAGCTTGTACTGGCCATGAGGTCTCATTCAAAAGTTTAAGATAAATATTTAGTCTTATATTTCGTTATGGTGATATTCTACAGTGCTAATTTTATACAATTATGGAAAATGTTTTTTTTTAACCGCGACGAAGATTAGAATATTATAATACTAATTTTTGTCACTTTTAGATATAACTATATGTCTAATTTTACAGTTTTTATGTTACATTTTAAAGTAAATTCTTCAAATAAATATTTTAAGTACGTGAAGTTTCAAAGCTAAAAGATCATTTCATCTGTTTTTTAAATTTCTTTTTTTTAATTTCTCATTGGTCTCTGGGTCTTGAAGCCTTCAGGCCCAATAACCATGTACCAACGTACACCCACATTCGCTCATGCCCATTTAGATCCGGTACCTACATCAGGTACTGTAAATGAAATATATTTATTTAAAAAAAAACTTTTTCAACAAAGTCAACAAAAATTGTTAGCTTGTGAATAAATTAATGAATAACTCAAACCTCTTTGATGATTCTTGTCATCATTTTAGAACATATACTTTAAAAACAATGATTAAAGTCTTTTTATATAATTTTTCAAAGCTTCCTCTTTAAAGAAGTCAAAGAATGTATATTTTTGATTAAGCACTTTATAAAAAATAATCTTCTGAAATAATGAAAAAAAATATTTACTAATTTAACACGTTACTTGCAGACGTGTAGAAATGAATTTGATTTGACTGACATTATTTTGAAATCCTAATATAATAGAAACAATTTTGAATATTTGAGAAATTGTTTGTTTTATTTTACAATAACCAGCAAATTTAAAAATAAATAAAATGAAGTACTGTGCGAAGAACCGTGTGAGAAAATTAAAGAGAAGAAGCACGGGTAATGAGAATCGTACTATAGTAGACATAAGAACAAGTCTGAATGTACAGAGAAGTGTGAGAAAGCGTATATAGAGTAGAAAGGTCGCTAAGGTTGTTTTTTTTTTACGAAAGGGTCAAGACAACGGGTCGAGGGTGAGTCGCAGACACATGCGCTGAAATACTATATATAGGGTTAGTGACAGGTCAACCGGAAAATGAGTTTGACAAATCTGATCATTAGTGTGACTAAATTTTGGTGTCTATACACGATATCGAGAACAGCTTAGCTTCACCTTTACCCAACCCTTAAACGATTTAAACTAACGTAGCTATGCTAGTCCAAATTATGACAAACAGTAGTGAGAACATTACCCAATGTTTATGTTAATACCTTAATAATGTTTTTAGAATTTGATGTAGCATCACAACGATATATTGGGTAATGTAAAAAGTGTCTATCGTGAAATTGGTTCTCAAGCTGCTGGTATTGATCGGTGACAGTATGCGCGTGATTGAAAAAGCGCCGTGATGATGTGGGTGTACTGCTTTAAAAATTACGTCAGCGAAGAACTTAAGCCTTATTTCAAGTAGCGCATACATCTCTGCATTTTATCTTATACTTGTGATAATTTCTTCGTAATTATGAACAAATCTCATTTTATATTTTTTATCTGCCGATTGATCATCGCAGTTTTTTTCTACAACATGAACCTTTTCATTAATTTTTTTATAATAACTTTCACATCATGGCTGTATTTTACTTCTCATTTACATGAGAAAATACAGGATTAAGTAAGAAAAGTATGTACAAATTTAATCAAGAGGTGAATTGCGCTTGAGTTTGAAATTTTCAACCTCCAGCGTGAAGTACCTTCTAAGAATACAGCCCAGCGTTTTCTCTAAGCCTAGTCTAGTTATATTAAAAAAGACAAAGATTAAGAGTACGGAAGAAAATGTTAAATTATAATTTCATTTTAACGTTTAAATTTATTTCATGAAATTATAAAAACAAGTATGCATCATTAGTGAACCCGGAAAATTAAAGTACAGGTCGCGAATTAAGAGTGAAATTAATGGTAAACAATTAGTAGTCTTTCGTACACTTAAAAATAATTTTCTGCTTTCCCAAGTGTCGTCTACTTACGTGAAACTTGGCAAAATAAAAAAAAAAAGAAAAAAAAAAGAAAAAAAAAGCATCAGCCCAGCAGCGACAAATCAGCCAGCGAGGAATATCGCTGACTCGCTAACTGCACGCTCTTCATTCACCGCGCAAATGAACGAGGCGCTGCTCGCGCTAATATGCATGCACCTCCTTGCAAAAAAAAATCCGAGGTAAAAAAATACGAAAAGAAAAAAAAACATTCCCGAGTACGCGAGGGTGCACAAGTGCACTGAAAAAAGTGCGCGGAAGCGAGGAAGGTGGAGGTTTTTAAAAAAAGAGGGTCGAGAGGAAGAGACTAGACCGCGCTACTGCTGCTGCCGCTGCAGTGCTACGACCACAGCTATGGCTGCTGTTATTGCATTTTTTTACGGTTTAACAAAATAGTATGCAGATAAATGTGAAAAAACATATATAAAAAACAGAGCAGGATGCATTCGTTCAGCTGCGCGACGCTTAATTGAAATTTTAATGCGCATCATAAAATTTGGTATTTTAAAGTGTCACCCGCTGTCTGGAAATAATAATGGCCATTGAAAGATTAATTACCATGCAAAATTTTATTTACCTAAAATGATTTTGTTAGATTTTCCTTTCGGAACGATATTTTTAAATGCTCTATTCAATGGCTTTTCATATTTATATAATTACTCGAAAGTAAACTCTTTATTTATACACCTTGAAAGAATTAATAAGGATCTTTTCAGCTCAAATGATATATATCTCAGAAAAGAGTGTTGGACGGACTCCACTTTGTTTTTTTAAAATTTGAGTGAGAAGTCTCCAAATTTGAGAGTAATACATTAAATTAAAAAAAAAATTTTTTGTAGAGATATATGATTGCTGGGACATTGGTAAAATCTGCAGTATTGCCGTTTAAAAAATCCAAAGATTTCAAAAATTTAGATACAATGTAATACAAAGGTTTTTACTGTGAAAACCCTAACAAGTTTTGGACTATTTATAAAATAATTCGAAGACAATGGATTTTTCTTATGATAAAAAAAAATTTTCTCCTTATTTAAAAGAAATATAAAAGTTAAATAAAATTCTGTTAAAAAATGTTGGCACTTTATTTTTCAAAATTGAATTCTTTTTTCTCTTTACGCTCTTCTACTATTTTTAAATAAATAATATCTTACTATAAATTGAAAAACATTAGCTGAGACAAGGTGATATTATTTCCCGCGGAATTGTAAGTTTTTTAATTCAGCCCGACCCGATTCCTCATTTCCTTTATAGATATTATTATGGTACAAACTCCACAAACACTTTGCAAATAAAGTTTCATTTTATCGGAATGTTATTGTTAAATAAAACGTGAAATATCAGCACGAAGAAGTACATTATTTATTGCATCGGTTGCGAATCTGCATAGTATTCAAGTGTTGTTTTAGGTTCGGTGTAGATCGAGTATGTGTGCGGGAAGAAAAGGAGAGCGTGGGCATATAAACGATATGAAGTGTAGAGGAGTGGTAAAGAAGAGCAGAGAATGGGAGAAAAAAGAGAAATATAAATGATATAACGCAAGTGTGGGGTGAGAGTGGGGGCGAAGGAGAGGTAACCAGCCGCTAACAAGCAAGCAAGCAGTCTCTGCAAGGACCGAACGTGGGAAGCTAAGGAGGCGGAGGGAAAGGGACGAGTCACTAACTGCCAAGCGCCTACTACAGGATGCAACAAGGACTCTCCCTCTCCTCCATCCTCCCTCTCTTCTCTTTCTCTCGCTCGTTCTCTCTCTTTCTCTCTCTCGCTCTCGCTCTCGCTCTCTGCTTCTCCACTTCTTTGCTGCGCACTGCATGCTCATTCTCAACCCATTGGCGTCGTTAGCTCGTGTCCTGTTCCCCTGGTTGGGAGCCCTCAGTTGCTACGTCATTGGGAATTCGAAGCCTCAGATATGTGGATTACATGCATTCACACTTGTTTTGTAATACAGTGTTTATTTGGAGAATTATAGGAGTTCTATTTTCTCCGCGAGTTTTAATCATATATCACAATTCTCTCGATCAGCAGAATAAGCCGATTTTACAATAAAAGCCTTCTTTAGTCAAAAAATTGTCTATACAAATAAGTCCAAGTACAAATAATATAAAGTAAATATAACGATATATATATATATTGATATAATTTCTGAAAAAATAATTTGAGATAGACATCTCTATGCCGGTTTTATTCTAGAATACATTATTATTAAATGTTGACTTCATTGTTACTCCATATAATCAACAATCGTACTTGTTTTTTGAAGGGTAAATCTTCCATCAGTACTTAACTGTATGCTGTAAGCAAACTGCATAAAAATAGTACTTCTCACTTACAACCAAAATTGTTACGCCTGAACGCTGAAAAAATATAAAAAATTAAAAATTAAAAAAAATCAGGGTCATGGTATTCTATTAAATTCGTTGGCTTTTGATCCCGAACGTTTGTTTACGTCGCTCGAGTGCTGCCTTTTCAAGCCGCGCGCAGGGAGAGTGATACTATCACCGTTGCAAAATCGCGCTTGATTCAATTTTTGAATGAGAGTCTCTCCGGCCGCCAAATGACGCGAATGCGTATAATCTAAATTCTGCGAAAACGGTCATCGTAAATCTATATATACGAGCGTAGCGTAGCGTCTATTCATGAGAACCGTCTTTAAAAACAGTGTATGCGAGCAATCCAAGCCCCACTGCAGGGGTCCGTTGAACTATGTTGAAAGCTGGACGTTATAGGACTCGGCGTGAACACTTCGAAGGTCTAACACCGTATAGCGAGTTAGTAAACGAGAGCGACGAGAGAAGCGTATACACACCTGTTCGCTGAGACTCTTCTGTATTCCGGTATTTTACTTTATATTTCAGCTCGTAGAGGCGAACGGCCGGTGTTGTATTTATCGGCCCAATCGAAAATTATTTTATTGCTCTGAATGCGCCGAGCGGCGCCTCTCGTCTTCTTGTTTGTATGTAACGCGACGTGCGTTTTAATTGAATTCGAAGCGTATTATGAATGGGCCTTGTTGTTTCTTATATATTGAAGCTAGTCTTCATTTCTTGACCTTCACCTAACCTCTCGGATACCGCAGCCCCCACGAGATCGTCGTACCAAGACGACGATCATAGCTGAGTGATTGTGTTCCGCGAGTAGTCACCGCGAGTAATTCTCGGCCCGGTGGAACGAAAAGTCGAGTTCGACTCACGGACTGACTCTCCGAGTTATTCATCTTGTTACAAAGTACAGATCTGTATGGAAAACACGTTCTTATTCGATAAAACAATTATGCGTACGCTTCATAAAAGCTAGGATTCTTACTTTGGCAGTTACTGACAATTTTAGTGTAAACTATTAAAAAAAAACTGCTTTTAACGATATGTTCTTTTTTAAATGTGTTTAGTACTATAAGTTCCCACATGAATTTTAAGATAACTCTTCCATAGAATCTTCTTAATGTAGACAACAATATTGTTTTTTGCTGTAACTAATAAAATGAGTAAAATCGTCAAAGTTAAAAATGACAAGTTGTTTTGAACACTTCGTAAAATGAAGCAAAGAGAAAGATGCTAAGAGTGATGGGGAAGGCGAGGAGGAGGAGGAGGAGGGGGGGGGGCATCGTTATGGAAGGGCATCGCATACGTTCACGCGTGATTGGCTTCGTTGTTCATAGCCGTAAGGGCTGCTGCAGCAGTGAAAAGAGCATCTCTCTTTTTTCCTTTTACTTCTTTCTTATTTTCTTACCTTACGTCCTTCGACGGGCTGCACAGGCTGAACACCTGTAATCAACATCCGACTCGGCTGCAAAAAGGGCCTCGTTTGATTCTTTTTCTCTTTTCAGCCTTCTCCTCCTCCCTCTTTTCTCCTCTTCAGTTTCTTGACTTGCCTTCTATCTCTTTTTCTTGTCTTCCACTGCTCGTCCTTCTATTATTCTCTCTTTTAGATGTATAGAACGAAACTGAGGGAGAAAGCAAGAGTCAGATAGAGAGGGAGAGAGGAAGAGAGAGAGAAACTCATCGGCGGATAACGGGCTCGATTGACGACTTCGGCAAAACTGTTAAGGCGTTACAATTTTTTTTTCTTCCATCGTTAGGTTTATTTATTAAAGCGGAAACATTATGAAGATGATATAAAGTCTAAAATCAGTCCAATTTAAATACTATGCTCAGAAATTTTTTTTTAAAGCTAAAATCAAAATTAAAAAAATGTAGATTTCTACTTAATGGCATTGTAATTTTTATTCAATTAAATAAGTTCTAAATTTTTTTTGGGAAAATAAGTTTGTAAGGCGCTACTTGAATGTGAATACTATAGTTTACAATCTCTAACATTATCTTAAATTAATATCAGTTACACCTGCAGTAGTTTTTATGCATAAATATACGCATATAGGTACATACTATGTACAAAGTTACAATTGTACATGTACTTGAGTTTATACGCTCGCGGTCTAGTTTTTCGTAAACATTTATTTTAAACATCGTATTGTATTTCTTTTCACGTTATTTTTTAAATTTGTTCAAAAGTGGGTAACCGCCATTAGAATCATTAAAATATCCGTTATAAAATAGTTTTCAAAAATATGAGCAGCGACAATAGGTTCTACATACTGTGACGGAGAATAGTAAATTTTCGGCTGTACCTCGTTTGCTTGTACCTGAGCTCGCACTGGAAGGTATTACGACACGTTTCATTATTAAAGTGCGAACGTTCAAGGCTTCGGGGAGAAACGAGCTCATAGAATGAAAGATAACAGGGAGGATGAGCGACGAGGTAGAAGGGGAACGTGGCACCTACCCGCGCGTCGCAGCTCATAAGGATGACATGAAAGCGCGAAAAGTAAGAACAGGTCGGCATAAGTAGCGGGCTGTGTTGAAGACGTCTTTTCAAGGAAAACTTGAAACTTTCAAGTGCAAAGAGAATAATAATGCGTTAAAGTGCATAATGAGGTGAAGAAATAAGGTATAGCTTGTTGCTGCTACCACCGCCACCGATGTCTCCTCCTCCCTCTTCTCTCTTTCGTTCTCTCTGCATCTTCCTCTCTTGTTGACGTGGTGTATATACAAAAGAGCGACTACCCGCTATGACTTCAAAGCTGGAAAAGTCTTCTGTTCTCGCTTTTAAACATGAACAAAGTTACTTCCATCCATATTATTTAACTTCTCTATAGATCTTTGGCACTTATCTATTGTAGCTTTATCAAAAGTCATATGAAATACTGATGCTTAGCATTTTGTATAGTCAAACATCTGAAGTAATCTAAAACTCAAAACAGTATTTGCACAAAATAGATACGGATAAGTACCGAACCACTAAAAGTAGAGCATAGGATTTTAAATAAAGTAACTTTTGTGAAATACAATCCTTACAACAATGTATACACATTCGTAAAAACATTTATCTTCAAAACGAGATTTAACTCTTACGCAAATATACTCTGCGAATCGGGCACGACTATAGAGCCTATTATGTGTCTCGGATTTAGCATGCATTCAGCTCATAGGTTTCTCTATTTACATACGCTTCGGTGTTCTCTTACAAATACCACGTACTAAACAAAGTGCTCGGCATTTTATACATACCTTTGAAAAGAATAAAGGTGGGTGGGTTCAGGGAAACCATGAGAAAACCTCATATTGTCCTAAAATGTCACGAATATGATGTACAATTCTATTAGGGTTATACATTTAACTTTTTAATTTTAATAAATATTTACAATATTTTGTTCTTTGTGAAAAAAATCGGCATGAAAAATTAAGCACAAAAAACTTTCAATAACTCATTTGATTATACCTATGGAGAAAAATACAGTTACGAGACTAATATGATGTATAACTAAGTATCGGCAGGTACATGTTTTTGACATGCGTATAAATCTGCGTACAGATCAGAGAATGTTTGTATCAATTTTGGTATTTACGAGGGGTTTATGTATTTCAATTTTTACATTATATTTCTCAAGTGAGGGTACTACAGGCAGACTCTAGTGATAGGAAAATTTCCTCGTTTGAAGTTAATTTTTTTGCCCGTTTGGCAGGCAAATATCCCCAAATCACGCATATGAATGCTATTATCGTTCGTAGAGTTTAAAGTGAAAAAAGTATGAGATATATAATTTTACGAAATAACCAGCTTAAAAAGACATTTTATATGTAACCGAATAGGAATAATTAATAAAACTATAATAATTATTATTTTTGTTACAGGATCGCCAACGCTGTTATTCGCCACGAACAAAGACATCCGCGTGGCCAATGTGTCGCGCACGAATAAAGTCGTCTCGACGATAGTGAAGGATTTATCAGAAGGTGTTACCCTCGACTTTTATTATGAGCGTGGTTTGGTTTGTTGGTCCGACAGTGCGCTTGAAATGATACAATGTGTGCGCACAAATGGCACTTACACACAAGTATGTTAAGACTTTTTGTCATTTATAATTTTAATAAATAATTGGATGATATTAATAATGGTGATTACTGTTGTTTAGGAGCCGATAACCGTTGTGAACTCAAGTCTCATTTCACCGGAAGGTTTGGCTTGTGACTGGTATACGGGCAAGTTGTACTGGACCGATGGGGAAAAAAATCGGATCGAGGTAACGAGCATTGATGGTCGACATCGTAAAGTCCTCTTTTGGACGGAGATCTATCAACCTCGAGCGATCGCTCTAGTGCCTATGAAAAGCATTTTCTTCTGGACGGACTGGGGCGATGTACCAAAAATCGAACGCGCTGCTATGAATGGAGATCCCGATAGCAGAAGTATCGTTGTTTCCGATGACATCTTTTGGCCTAACGGTCTCACGGTGGACTACGAAAACGATGTCTTTTATTGGGCGGATGGAAGGTGAGACTTGTGTTGACTGTTTTATAGGAGTTCTCTTATAACTTATGAGTCAAATCAGCAAACGCAGAAAAACGTATGAAAAAAAAGTAATGATAAAAAAATGAAATTATTCACCGAATAATCAAATTTTAATCGGAGTAGCCAAAAAAAGTTGACTTGTTTTGTTATTTATGTATTTCGGTAAGGAAACGCGGCAATTGTTGTTGATACCTTCGTCATTTATATAATGATAACTATCAAAAACATGCTATTTCAATTCTATCCATGAAAATGCACGTTAAATTAAATGTTTATTTCATCAATAGTGAGATTCCTATTCGGTCTCAAATTTCGAGCACTTATGTAAAATGACATTTTAATCTCTGAAACATAATTTCAAAAAATTTTGATCATTTTCGTTTTTGAAGAGAACTTCCTTAAGCATTTTAGTTGCTTCTTCTTTTCTCATAATGATATACTTATGAAACGTCATTGCAGGTACAAATTCATATCAGTGATAGATTATTACGGACGGAACAGGCGGAAAATTGTAAGCGATGGTTTGGAATATCCATTTGCAATAACATACTTTGATCAGCGTCTCTACTGGACGGATTGGCGCACCTGGTGCATACATACTCTGGACTTGCGCACGAGTAATGCACGTCCTCGAGAGCTTTTCCACGGTGAATATATTCCAGGTGATATCGAAGTATGGGATCCGAGAAGGCAGCCACCCGCAGTGAATAATCCTTGCAAGATAAACAACGGCAATTGTTCTCACTTGTGTTTATTGAGCACCAAAGCTCCAGGTTACAGTTGCGCTTGTCCGACCGGTGTTAAACTTCTTGATGACTATAATTGCGCGAAGGGCCCGCAAGAGTTGCTCTTAATTGTGCAGAGAAATGAGATCAGCATGATCTCATTAGATTCGCCAGATTATACGAACTTTGTTCTGCCTTTAACTGGAATTAAACACGCAATAGCCATTGATTTTGATCCGGTTGATGAGATGCTGTATTGGACGGATGAACAGGCACACGTTATTAGAAGGTAATTGGTCTCTTCTGTAACAGTAAATTTAAACAATGACCGAGTTTTATCATTATTATTTTCCTTTTTTAATAGGGCATATTTAAATGGTACTGGACAACAAGATATTGTGACGACCGAAGTGAAAAGTGCCGACGGAATAGCAGTCGATTGGATTGCTCGAAATCTATATTGGACGGATACAGGAACTGACCGTATCGAAGTTGCAAGGTTAAATGGGACCAGTAGGAAAGTTTTGATACATGAGGATTTAGGAGAACCCAGAGCCATAGCTCTTGCTCTTGAACTTGGTTGGATGTTTTGGACCGATTGGGACGACAAAAAACCGAAAATCGAGCGGAGCAATTTAGATGGTAGTGAAAGAACGTTACTCATTACTAAAGATATAATATGGCCGAATGGTATTGCTCTTGATCTTGAAAGAAAGAAAGTCTACTGGTGTGACGCAAAAACTGATAAAATTGAGGTATGCAAATTTTCATATAATTTTTTTAAAATATATAAATGTATATCGGTATTAAGATTCAGCAGAACAAATTATGAAAAATACAAAAGTGATTGAATTGCCTATGTTTTTTTTTATGTAGGTGTGCAACATGGATGGTACTGACCGTAGAGAAATTATTACAGAAAATCTTCCACATTTATTTGGATTTAGTTTATTAGGAGATTTTCTGTACTGGACTGATTGGCAAAGGCGAAGTATTGATCGGGCGCATAAGCTAACTGGCGCTGAAAGAGAAATTATTGTTGAGCAATTTCCAAATGTTATGGGATTAAAAGCTGTCCATCGAGGAAAGCCTAATGGTACAAATCTTTGCGCGAAAGATAATGGAGGTTGCAGTCAATTGTGCTTAAATCGTCCGGGCAATAAATATGTTTGTGCTTGCCAAATTGGTTACGAACTTACCAAAGATTTGAAAACTTGCGTTGTACCAGAGGCTTTCCTTCTTTTTACGAAGAAAGATAAGATTGGAAGAACTAGTATTGAAAATGCTAACAATGATAACATCATTCCCATTACGGGGATAAAAGATACAAGGTATGTAAATTAAATTTCAAATGGCAATATTATTTATCGAGTTGTTAATAAAATAAATATCTCTTTTGACAGTGCCCTCGATTTTGACATATCTTCTAACCGTATATATTGGACGGATGTTAAATTAAAAACTATTACTCGTGCCTTCATGAATGGATCAGACGTAGAAAAAGTGATTGATCTCGGGCTCGAAACGCCCGATGGTTTAGCAATAGATTGGATCGCACATAATCTTTACTGGAGTGATACCGGTACACGGAGAATCGAGATTGTTCATCTCGAAAGTTATAGTCGAAGAGTCTTGATTTGGCAAGATCTTATTGAGCCTAGATGCCTCGCTCTGGATCCGGAAAGAGGGTAATGAATTTATTATCATCATACGATTAAGATACTCAAAATAAAAGAACATGAGCCTAATGTTACATGCACACAGTTATAATAATACATTTAAACAAGTGTAAGGCTGGCTTTACGTGAGGCGGATTTTGTTCTGGCGGAACCCATTTAAGCCTATAATCAGACATTCTACCGCGAAAGTCTCACTCACTTTTATGGGTTTTAATAGGTTTCACTGTAGTGGAATCCGCATCATGTGAAGCCACCCTGAGGTATTCGACAAAATACATTTGATGAGGGCATGATAGAGACTTTTTATGTGTCAATATTTAATTCAAGATTTATTTTTATTTTTATATACAACTACACTAGGTAAAGTGTTGACTTAAAATTTATAGTTGTTAAATAAAAAAGAAAAATGTTATTTAGATAGATTCAAAATTTAATTCAATTTCTCGAAGAAAAAAATCGTATTTTGACGAATTAAAATAAAATTCACGGAGTTTAAATGTTACTGATTTAAAAATTTTTTTTGAAAATTATTTATTGATATTAATAATATAATATCAATTACAGCTACGTTTATTGGACAGAATGGGCTAGTACTGGTAGTATTGAACGTGCTTGGCTGGATGGAACCCATAGACAAGTTATTGTATCCGATATTGGTCACACTAATGGATTAACGATTGATCATGCTGCCCGACGTCTCTATTGGGCAGATCTTTTCACTCCAGCTATAGATAGTTATGATTTAATAACAAAGAAACGGAAATCTATTGTCGATCAACAAATTGGCTATCCATTCAGCATTACTCATTACCAAGACTATATTTATTGGACAGACTGGAATACAGGTGATATTGAGAGAGTGAATAAAACATCTGGCGAAAATCGTACTAAAATTCACGACAATTTGGAGTCAGTAACAGACCTTTTAGTTTGCCATAAATCCAGGCAACCTGGCTGGAACACATGTGCTATAAATAATGGCGAATGTAGTCACTTGTGCATAGCCTTACCTGGAAACAACGGTGATCTGTCAAAAAGCCACAAATGTGCTTGTCCAACACACTTCAGTCTTTCTGAGGACAATAAAACTTGTGTCGGTAAGTTTCAGAATATAATTCTTTTAATAAAATTAATAAACAAAATAAACAATCACAAAGTGAATAGAATGGCTTTTTTATACGTTAATTAATAATGTACTTTTAATTTATAGCTCCAAAGAATTTCATGGTATACAGTTTTCGCAGTGTAATGGGTCGTTTTCTGCCCGACACAAATGATTGTCCAGACGTAACTCTTCGCGTTCAAGGATTAAAAAATGTGCGTGCCATCGAATTCGACCCAATAACTCAATATATCTATTGGATTCGTACAGGGGATGGACGTAGTTCTTCTATTCGAAAAGCTTTGGAAAATCGAACCCATGCAATGGTCGTTCTTCCTGGCGGTACAGCTCATCCTTATGATTTAGCACTGGATCCTTTAGGTCGTTTGCTCTTTTGGTCGTGTTCAGCGAATGATGCCATCAATGTCACGAGGCTAGATAGTGACTCAAGCTTAGGTGTGGTTGTCAAGGGGGAAGGTGAAAAACCGAGAAACATAGCATTACATCCCGAAAAAAGATTACTTTTCTGGACGGATGTGGGCGAGAAAATGCGTGTTATGCAGAGCTTGATGGACGGAGAAGAGAGAACTGTTATAGCATCAGATTTGGAATCACCTACGAGTTTGGCTGTCGACACCTCGGCAAATTTAGTGTACTGGTCCCATGGTAGGCAGATCGAGTTTGCCGAGATTAATGGAAACAATCGACGCATTTTAGTTGCTGCTCTTCAAGGAACCGCACTGCACTTGTCGGTGCTATTTGACTATGTTTATTGGTAAGTTTCATTTTTATTTGTTCAACTAATGTTTTGCCAACTCTTAGCCTTTTGTAGACAATTCGAAAATAAATATATAACACACTGTTAATAAAACTGTCATTTTGTAGGTTTGATCGTGACAGTCAAATAGTTGAAAGGGTCGATAAGACAACGGGCTCTGGAAGAAAAGCTGTAATGAACAATAGAGCACTAACAGATTTAGTATCGGTTAAAATGCCAAGTAATATGGAATCAAACATCTGCAGTCCTCTTCACGAGTACGGTGGCTGTTCGCACATTTGTCTAGGTCTTGGTCCAGGTGGTAACGCACGATGTTCTTGTCCGCAATCACTTGTACTCTCGGAAGATGGGAGAAACTGTAGAGTAGCTCCTACGTGTGGAGCTGATCACTTTACTTGTCTTACATCTAAGTCTCCCGATTCGAAAGATTGTATCCCAGCTACGTGGAAATGCGATGGTCAAAGAGATTGCGCCGATGGCAGTGATGAAGTGGGTTGTCCGCCTTGTAATAGGGATATATATTTTGAATGCCACAATGGACACTGCATAGGTATATTACATTTCATTTCTAAATCTCTATTTAACTGGAGAAACGAAAATTACAAATCTTTTCAACGTATTTATACACGACGCCCGTTACCGCATAATTGTCTTTAACTCTTCCTTAGTAAAGAACAACGAATAAAACAAATTTTTATTTTTCAGATAATTCTTGGGTTTGCGATGGAAATGCACAATGTAGTAACGGGGAAGACGAAGCTACTTGCTGTAGACCAGGTCAATTCCGTTGTGCAACTTCGGGTGTTTGTATACCAGGAACTACACTTTGCGATGGTTGGGAAAATTGTGCAGACGGTAGCGATGAGACTGCGCCAGCCTGTGCCTCGGCTACTAATCATCGACAAGCCATCGATCCAGCACTTGAATCAGGCAAAAGCACGTACATTGTGGCTGTACTCGTTGTCATGGCTGCTACGGTACTGGTGATATTCGGCTTTTACTACTGCAGACGTAAACTTGCTAATAATGAGGAGTTACCAGATATTCTACATGATTCTGCTGGAGATCCATTGTCACCAAAGAGTTGCCGAATGGCTAAGCCTATGCTTTCTCAAAAGAACGGTAGAAAAGACTTGAAGCCTGGTATGACCGTGCGAATGTCAACTCTCAATGGTAGCAGCATCAGTTCGAGCTATGACCGAAGCCATATAACAGGTTTTTCTTACTGTTCGTAATCATTCTCTTATTATTATACTATAACCATAAAGCTAGTGTGCACTTAAAAGTTACTATCGTTATTATGCAAGTTATTAAGAAAAGATTTTCAAATTAAAAGACAAAGAACATTTGATAATTTGCATAGTAGATATAGGATTTGACACACTGAGCTATACAAATGCAAGGAAAAAGAAATGACTAATAGTTGATATATTTTAGGTGCATCGAGTTCAACTCACGGGAGTTCAGCTGGTGGATATCCTCAGGAGACGTTAAATCCACCTCCTAGTCCAGCAACTACAGCCAATTCAACGCGATGTTCGAGTAGTAACGCTTCACGCTACCGACCGTACCGTTATTATCGAAGTATAAATCAGCCACCGCCTCCTACGCCTTGCAGTACAGACGTTTGCGATGAATCTGACAGTAACTATCCAGCTGTGCCACGCTTTATGTATGGCCATACAGGAGAGCCTTTTCCTCCGCCGCCAACCCCGAGATCAGCATACCAAAGCGACACAGCAATAAGCTGTCCACCTTCACCGAGCTCGAGGTCCTCAACGTACTTCAGTCCTCTACCGCCGCCTCCTTCGCCTGTACCTTGAATGAATGCTATTTGACGATTCTTTTTTAACGAATTATCTTTTAAAACATTTTAACGCCATATACTTAACTTATTTCAAAAAGAATCTTCAAAGCACTATTGTTAGGAGTTATTAATTTAGCTTCTTTTTGTAAAAGAACCGCGGTAGTGCTCTGAGGCAAGTATTCTTTTTGCATGCAATAGACATTATTTCAGAATTTTTTTTCACAAATCAATGACAGATTTTAGTATTGAAGTTAATTCCGTTTACAACGGGTCGGCTGTTTTAAATATCGTTTAAATTGACTGAAATTATATTAAGCGATTACGAAACAACCGCCTAGAATATGAGCTTCAACTAATGCATATGGCGTTATTTGCCATTCGACAAATGCACATATTTCATTTTTAAGTTTTATTTCTCAATCCTCATGTACAAAGCCCAAGAGCCGTTGTGCCTAAATACAGTCATGGCTACTATACCATGATATGTTGTAAATAATAACGTACGAATGTGCAATTTTATTCTAAATGAAAGAGTGATTGAGCATGTGTACATTTTGTACATGACACTATTTTTAATTCAATACGTGAATGAATCCGATAAAAAGTGAATTATTAATTCTTAGTTTATAAGTTATTTTGTTTAATTTTACATTCATATTTTAGTAATGAGACAACTTATTTTTTTTTTAAATGTAATTTTATGTAATTATTAGAAAATTTTCAATAAGTATTATTGAGTAAGAAAAATGATTATAATTAACTTAAATGGTCATATAAGTTCACTAGTAGTTTAATTATTGAAACATTTTAAAAATAGACAAATCATTGCAATATCTGATTACAACATCACATATAACGTACGCAGATACATATAAATACATTCATTCATTTATTCCGGTATTTGTAATATGAAGTAAATTATCACCATATTATTTGAAAACTATATTATCATTGCGACTAACAGCGCATATGCAGTATTTATGTTCCTTGAATTAACATGGTATCCAACAAAAAGTTACATTAAATTTATTGGTACGGCACGTATTCACAATTATTATTATTAAAAATATTTTTGGACTTTTTTGGAACGTACTATATTGCATTATGGACAATTACTACTCAAGAACTAAAATCTCGATTTCTTTAACAGTTTTTTGTTTGCATATAATTTTTTTAAACTTTACGAAGTTAAAAAAGAAACTAATTTTAATTTCAAAATAATTAAGATAGCAAAAATATAAAATGACTTGGATTTAATGTAAAAAGATGGGAACCGTAAAATTTATTACAAAATTTCATTTTTACCATTAACAAATATAAAAAAAACTGAAGTTCTCCTTTCATAAATTAAATACAATTAAATAATCCATTGAATATAGTCTGTCATTGCTACAATATTACAGATGTAACAAAATTTGATAGTTAAAGTAAATATTTACTAAAAAGCGATGTTAAAAGTCCATTGATTGGATTGTGCAAATAATTTTGATAAATATTATAAGCATACCATTCCGATATAAAAAACAGAGATTGAAACTCCTTAAAGTCTTACTAACGGTAAAAATTTTCACTTTGTTTTTTTTTCTTGAATGGATGGTTTAATCGGCATTTATCGAAATGTACCTAAATGTAGATTTATTATTAACATGCAGTAAACGGAGAAAATAACATGTATATTTTTTTAAGAGAGTTTAGTAAAGGTACTTATTTTGTCTCCATATACTGCATACACAAAATTATACGAATACATACTTTTTTTCATTCTATTCGAAATTTTAAACATCACAACCACATTATAAAATAATGTAATAGGTTTTTAGAGTTCGATTTATCATCTAACTACTATTAAAATTAGTATCTTTTTATGATATTGTTTAGACAGAAAACTATGAGTTATTTTACGTAAAAACTAAAAAATTTACATAAATTTGATATAACTGTTCCTGTGATGTGAATCACACTTGTGTGCCATAATTTTGTGGTTTTTTTAAGGCATATAATGTTTACTGACAAAGAGTTACATTTATTTTGTACAGAAATAAAAATTGTTCCAAATATACTTGCGAGGTATAACTGTAAGAAAGATATTAAGCAGGTCGAATTATTTGACTGACTTGCGACTGCCAGTATCAACTGCCCTATAAAGTTTGTGTCTGTTATTGACAATTAATTTTTTTTATAGCATTGTGAGACTGACATCGCCACCTCATATTTTCTTACATATATATTAATGTATTATATTCAACATGTATAATATTTGTACAGAAGAAAAAATAAGAACTTTGTTAACATATTTTAAATAAATTAAAATAAAAAAAAATATTCAAAATTTTATTTCCCAAAAATACGTAGTTTTAGAATTAGACAATCAATGAGGTAGTTCGAAGAGTTTAACCTTTTAACAGCCTGCATTTTTTCTTTTGAAAAGTACAATTTTCGCATAAATTTCTATATAAGTGTACTAATTACAGCATCATCCCACCGATTAGAAGGTTAAGGCCATCAAGACGTTAATATGCCAAATATTGTATAATTATTAGATTTCTATTTAAGCATTATTTCTACGATCATTCAAATTATTTTAGATTTTATTTGTATATAATAACTACCAGAAATGATTCTTCATTTTTTTATACAGGGTGTTCCAAAAATATGGACACACCTGAAAATCTCGAAAAAAAGAGCGCTAGAAAGAAAAACTTTCAATATAAAAGTTTTAGAAAATCAAACAATGCTTCTGATGGTGACTTTGAGTTTGACCTTTAAGGCCACTTGAAGGTCAAAGTGATTTACTAAATACTTTATTCTGAAAGAGCAAGAAATTTGACTCCATAATTATAATTTTAAAGGAGGTTGCCAATAGGTACTGATGAAATTGTGCTCCTTCCAAGTAACGTTTGAAATATACATAATCATCTAGAGCATGAAAAACATAAATTAAAAAAAAAAAAAATTAAAATCGTACACTCCAGGGAAAGCTGAGATATTAAGAATTGAAGTTTTCACCCCTCGCATTACTTAAAAGATTGAGCTTGTAGATATACATGGTAGAAAAACATACTTTACACTATTTGGTTCGGACAGTTAATGATTTAAATCAAAGATAATTTTAAGAAAATTATATCCCTGCCCATTCAGGGCCCACCCCCGTGCAACTACTCAATGACATAACTAGTGAGTAACATGATGTATTTAGATATATAGCTAGAACAATTTAAATTTAGTGTGTGTGTGTGTATATATATATATATATGGGCAGTTCTCTGGTGAATCGAGAGGTCAAAATTTTTTTTCTCTTAAAATCACCTAAATCGCTTCGTAACCATCCCATATGTTACCCTGAATTTTTTCAGATTTTTTCATTTATAGTTTTTTAGTGGCAGAGGGTCAAAGTTGGTGATTTTAGCATTTTCTGCATTTTTGACCGATTTTCATTAATTTAGAACTCCTCAGGGAAGCATTTTTCACGATAAACATAAGAGACCTTTTTTTTTGTAAAATTTTCTTGGTTTTCCAATAAAAATATTTTCAAAGCTGTATGTGTACACTGTCATTCACATACGTATCTCCAAATGAAACGTTAAAATTCAGTCAGAAAAAAAACGATCAAAGGTATGGCCACCGAAAAATTCATGGAGATGCTTTTTTATTGTACAAAGTATCTGTATAAATCCCAGAACAGGCCGAGATCATTTTATAAGCTAGAAAAATTCATTTAGGTTTTGATTTTCAAAAAACTCTCTTATACAGGTCTGAAAAAATATAGTTAAATTCTACGAAAAATTACAAGAAAAAAAGTCTATGTAAGATATATCGAAATTATGCTTGGTTTTGGAGCAAAAAAATCCTTTAATATTGATGAAATTACATCATTAAATTAAGAATTTTGATTAATGTTTACTTATGTTTCATAGGTCTATGACCGCACCATGTTCGATGTGAAAATGTGGAGATACGAGAGAGGAGAGGCCGCCCATATCGACGGTAAGTAAAAGAGTGTAGAGCAAGAGTAGAGACAGAGCATCAATGAGAATGTCTGAAAGGTTATGCGCGATTTGAATTGCGCGCGCGCTGCGCCGAGTAGGCAGCCGGAGGGGATGGCAACACCGCACGGCTGGCTGCCCGTTCGACAGTCACGTGGGCCGGGTTGCCAACGGCCGGCGCGCGCGCGGAAAGATCGGCAGTGCACAGCGAGAGCAAGTCGTAAGCGGATGTGTGTGATCGGTGATCGAGAGAAAAAAGGGACAAAGGTTGTAGACTGTTTTCGTGTGTTTTCGTGTGTGTGAGTGGGAAGAAAGGTGAATTGTGGAGAACGGACATAGTACGGATCGTGAGTAAACATCAGGAGGATTAGGCGAGGACAAAAGGAGGCAAACCCGGGAGCGACGAACAGGAGACGTGGTGCAAGACCGGGAAGCGAGTGGAGAGCGAGAAAGAAGGAGACAAGGACAGCCAGAGGGAGAGAGAAGCTGCACATACCCTTCCGTTTCCCGATCTTCGTCGTCCAGACTAAGAAAGGTGGGTGGAAGTTGATTTAACGGCGGCGCGGTATCGTGGAGAGCGTGTGCGCGAGTAAACGTGGTGACATGGGCATTTCGCTTAAAAGAGTGTGGTTTGTGGGAGAGTGTGGCCGAGGGCGGTGTTAAGCGGCGAGAATCTTTTCGCTGCGGGGATTAAGCTAAGCCGAGCTATCGAGTGAGAGAGTGTGCGAGGAGGCTGCAACGGGTGCTCGCGCAGAAAGTGCGTTGTTCGCGAGAGGATTAGAGACGGCCTCGTGGTGCGTGGAGACGAAACGTAGCTGACAGGGTAATCGCGTGGCCTGAGCAGGAAATTTGGCCAAGCTGAGATTTGATTCGCGGAATCACCGGCCGTTGCATCGGATTTTCGCGCGCCAGTTCGAACGCGTCGTTCGCGCGTTCGAACAAGAGAGCGGTTTGCCGCTTCTTAGTATCGGCCGAAGCGAGTTAAAACGGGGAGTGTGTGAGAGTAGTAGAGGGAAGGGACAGTTAGACGACGACGCCGAGCTGCTAGTACGTGGCGGGAGCGCGAAAGAAAGAGAGAGATAGAGAGTGTGGCATTCGCGAGTAACCCACTGCGCCGGGTTACGAAGATTGTAGAAAAAGGGAGAGAGAGAGTGAGAGACGGTAAGGAGTGTGTAAAAGGGGGGCGGGAATACGAACGCGTTGAGATTATTGTCGGGAGTTATTGTCATTATTTAACTGTCAGAACGGTTGGAAGGGAGAGTAGGGTAGTGAGTGAGAGTGTGTAAAGAGATTGCGGTGTAGAGTAAGAAAAGCGAGCGAGCGAGAAAATAGTTATTAAGTAGTTAGAAAATTTGTGAAATATACCTTATTTTTATATATATATATATATATAAAATTTATATAATTATATCCATATATTTGGGGGGAAAGAGTTGGTGGAGCCGTAGAGTAAAGTGTCGAGAGCGAGTATTTGGGAAGGTAGTGGAGAACTGAGAAGTAGAGACAGAGAGAGAAGTGGAGGTCGAGCTACTTGATTTACACTAGCGAATCGCAACCGATAGAGTAAGAGTTCACCGCCACGGATGAGTACATACATGATGAGTACGAATGATGCGAGATCAGAGTCGCATTATTCGTCGACGAGGAGCAGCCGCGAGTCATCCCCCAGAAGAGAGAATTCGAGAGTAGGATACAGCCGGCAGAGGACTGTACAGGCAATAGTATATCAGATCGACATGCCTACATCGTCGGCCGTGACATCTGTGACGAGAGCGTCGCCCGTGGAGAGGTCGAGGGCGGCAACATTCGAGGAGGTGACCGGAGGTCAAACCACGCTCACGACGACGGTGGCTGCGTTGACAACGCCGCGAATGACGTCATCGTACGACCGCGGGAGGATTACACCTCCCGCTTCCGCGAGTTGGGAATATTACTCGGCCCACCTTTATCGAGGGCGGCAACCGAAACCTCCACCTCTGACGAACGAAAGGCCGGTTGGGCCGGCGTGGTTAGAGACACGGCCTCCACGTACGCCCGATCCAGCGCTACGAAAGAAAGAGCGTTCGGCACGGCGATGGAACACCCCCGCGCTAGATTGGAAGGAACTACAGCAGCTGTACGATAGAGAATCTGTGTGTGATAGTGGAAGCTCCGAGGAGACCGAAGTGATTTTTGACCGACGCGTGGATCGCCGTGAGCTGTCGGAGCTGCCGTATCGTAGAGACAGAGAAGTAAAACTAAGATGGAGGAGAATCCAGACCGGGATATCACGAGAGACGGCCCGGACGATAGAACCGCGAGAGAAACCGGAGGCGAAGAGAAAGGCTCAAGCCGTAGAGTTATTGAAGAGCTGGGGATTGCAATATAGTGGAGAGGAAAAGGAAGATCCTGAGGAGTTTCTAGAGCAGTTAGAAGACTGCCGCGAAGGGTCAGGACTGCATGATCAGGACCTGCTGAGTGTTTTGCCGTGTATATTGACGAGAAGAGCAGTACGTTGGTATCGCACGGCGAAGGCGACGATGGCGTCCTGGTCGGAGTTCAGAAAGGCGTTCAGGCATCAATTTGGGCCGGAATACGACCGGGAGGATTTGATAGACGACCTTCGAAGACGAACGCAGGCAAAGGGAGAGAAGATAGCGACTTATCTGTCTAATTTCAACTACATTGTCTCGCGATTTAAGCACCCGCCGTCGGAACGACAACTAGTGGAGAGGGCGTATCGGAACCTCCTACCGGAATACCGGAAGGCGATGTCCGACAGACTCGTGGAGACCCTGGAAGATTTGGAGAGATATGGGCGTCGGTGGGAGAGGCAGAAATACTTGGACAGTCGTTATATGTCACCACCCTCTGCGGAGAAAATGAGAGTGCCAGGTGCGGCTTATAATACCACCAGCGGGCAACCGAAAGCGGTGGCGGCTGTAGAGAAGGGCACAGACGAAGGCTGTCCTCGTCCGAAACCGGCCAAGCCAAGCGAGAAGAAGGAGGCGAAGAAGGCAGCGAGGCCGGTGCCTTCGACAACGGCCAAGGCAAACTCCCCGGAGCTTAAGCCCGCGTACGTGGAGACAGGAGCAAATTCGAACGTTGAGAGTACGTCAGAGGAAGTTTTGACGTACGCGGCAATGATGCAAGGGGGAGCGAGACTGACAGTGGCGATGGGAAATGCAGGCGGCCTGGGGGAACAAGGAAAGAGTTATGGAGGTGAGGCGTGGAGAGTCGGGTACGGTCCAAGATCGACCCAGAATAATTGGCGAGCAGAGCCGCCGCAGAGGGGATATGGCTGGCAGCCGAGTGCCAATCAACCACCTAACAGCGCAGCCGAAGGGCGGCCGTTCGTGGGTGTCTGTAATCTGTGTCAGGCAGTGGGGCATCGCGCGCCCGTGTGCCCAGAGGTGGTGTGCTATTGGTGCAAACTAAAGGGGCACATGGTGCGTAGCTGCCCCACCCGCAACCGGCCATTCTCGGCACCAACGAAGTATTGCTAGGTGTGCAATACACCGGGAGTAACCTTTAAGAATTGCTCGCAGTGCGCCCCAATCCGAGAGAATCTGAGAAACGGGCAGCGTGGGGGGCGGCCGAACGAAGAGAAAAGGCATGAGGAGTTAGAGAGAGGAAAGAGACGATGTTGAATGACTGTTTCGCCGATGCAGAGAGAAGGGGTGATGTAAAGGTGATTGAGGATAAGGTGTTAGAGATGAGAATAGACGAGAATAGGCCGTGTGAAGACGAGGAGAAAGAGATCGAGATGGATGACGAGTAGCTCACGGAGTTATTTTTCGAAGTATATCCCCCTGAGACAGCGGAGACAAAGGCAGACGAAGTGTCTCCGCCGAGGAAGGGAGAGAAAAGCCAAGAGAAAGAAGTTGCGCCAGCGCCGAACTTCTCGATTGGGACATCGAGGACGAGACAGTTGTCGCGGAGATAGCGGCAATCATCTCGACCTCCGTTCCCGACCAGAACCGGCGCGAGAACAGCGGAGAAAGACGGCGGAAGAAGAAGAGGAACAAGCCATACAACCCTAACCGTCAATTGGAACTAGATGCCTATGTGTCGGCGTTACCGACGCCCCCATAAAATTTGTCGCCGCCCCCGGGGCCACCAGTGGCGAAGTCATCGCCTCCGACTCGGGAGACCAGGCGACCTAGCTCGAGGAGCCGGGGCGCTGAGCTCCCAGTAAAGACGCGAGGCATCATGTTCGGGGGCGTCTTGCCCATACCGACGGACCCAGCCTTGGATCCGTCTCCTCATGCCTGCTACAAATGTTGGCAAAGGGGGCTTTCGTACATACGCTGCCCGCGCCCCGCAGGAGTGTTCTGCCACAATTGCGGTAAGCGGAGAGCGAACCTGAAGGTATGTCCGCGGTGCTGGGAGGCCCATCGCGCGTATATTAAAGAGCGCTATGGCCGAGACGGTTATCGTATACTAGCCGCGCGACGCCAAGGGGATAGGGCCCCGGCGGCGACGGTAGTGGAGAGAGGAGAGAAGAGGAGGATGACGACGCCCCAACTAGTAGAATGTATCAGTCGTCTAAGTCAGCGGTTGGAGAGAGCTAGGGCAGGTTCGAAGAAGGAGAGTAGAAGGGAAGGACCAGCGGAAGAAACGGAAACCGTTGTGTCGGTGGCATCGGTGTTGGTCGTGCCGACTCAAGGGGGCACTGCCCGGGTGGCTACGACTACTCGGCCCAGCCAGGAAGAGGCGGGGATAAGGACCAATGCCCTGAGCAGCAGGCGGACGCAGCGAGAAGCCGGAGTAGCAGAAGCCGTTCCGGAAGCCCTTCGTCGACCCCGAGAGGCTGCGGTTGCAGCCGCCGAGCCCATGGATCGGCTGATAAGGCTCCTGGACAACTCGCTCATGTCGGTTTGTAGTAGAGACCGTGAGGGCACCCCCGAACGCCAGGTGTAAGGGTAGGCCAGAGTGGAGCTAGGAAAGAGGAAGTGGAGACCAGAGTCAGAGTAAAGAGGACGAGAGATAGAGTGGAGCCAGAAGAAAGTAGTAGTGGAGATTAGAGACGTAAGTGGAGAGAATAAGAAGAAGATGCAGCCAGAGGAAAGAGGAAGAGGAGAATAACGTGCGCGAATAGAGGGTGCGAGAGATCAGAAGGAAGAGCTTGTGGAGCCAGAGAGAGAACGCGAGCACTTGACGTGGGGGAGTCCATCCTCCTGGTAAGTGAAATTTTCCTGAAATAAGGGGATGGCAGCACTGCACGGCTCGCTGCCCGTTCGACAGTCACGTGGGCCAGGTTGCCAACGGCCGGCGCGCGCGCCGGAAGATCGGCAGTGCACAGCGAGAGCAAGTCGTAAGCGGATGTGTGTGATCGGTGATCGAGAGAAAAAAGGGACAAACGGTGTAGACTGTTTTCGTGTATTTTCATGGGTGTGAGTGGGAGGAAAGGGGAATTGTGGAGAACGGACATAGTGCGGATCGTGAGCGAACATCAGGAGGATTAGGCGAGGACAAAAGGAGGCAAACCCGGGAGCGACGAACAGCAGACGTGGTACCAGACCGGGAAGCGAGTGGAGAGCGAGAGAGAAAGAGCCAAGGACAGCAAGAGGGAAAGAGAAGCTGCACATACCCTTCCGGTTCCCGATCTTCGGCGTCGAGACTGCGAAAGGTAGGTGGACGTCGATTTAGCGGCGGCGCGGTATCGTGGAGAGCGTGTGCGCGAGTAAACGTGGTGACATGGGTATTTCGCGCAAAAGAGTATGGTTTGTGGGAGAGTGTAGACGAGGGCAGTGTTAAGCGGCGAGAATCTTTTTGCTGCGGGGATTAAGCTAAGCGGCGACGTTTGTCTAATTCTCGGAATCCGGCGCGAGACGGAAAATTATCGAGTGAAAGAGTGTGCGTAGAGGAGGCGGGCGCGGAAAGTGCGTTGTCCGCGAGAGAATTAGAGACGGTCTCGTGGTGCGTGGAGACGAAACGTAGCTGGTAGGGTAATCGCGTGGCGTGAGCGCGAAAATTGGCCGGGCTGAGATTCGATTCGCGGAATCACCGGCCGTTGCATCGGATTTTCGCGCCCCAGTTCTAACGCGTCGTTCACGCGTTCAGTATCGGTCGAGGCGAGAGTAGTGGAGAGAGAGAGGGGAGGGCGTGTGAGAGTGATAGAGTGCGATCGGTGCCGCTGGAGGCGCCAGAGAACCGTGGGCGACAGCGAGGTGTCGCGCGGACAGCAGGCGGGTGACGTTTGTGAAGGGAAATAGAGGGCGCGCAAGTTGAAACGGGGAGTGTGTGAGAGTAGTAGAGGGAAGGGACAGTTAGACGACGGCGCCGAGCTGCTAGTACGTGGCGAGCGCGCAGAAGATAGAGAGATAGAGTATGGCGTTTGCGAGTAATCCACAGCGCTGGTTTACAAAAAAGTGTAGAAAGAGGGAGAGAGAGAGAGAGAGAGAGAGAGCGGACGAGTGTGGTGTGAGAGAGTGAGAGATAGTGCGAGAGAGCGAGAGTGCTGTTGCGGGCGCAGCGGCGCATAGTAGCTTTCTGTAGAGCCGTGAGGGCTCGCGTAGGAGGGGGCGGAGTAAATAAAATTAAATTGATTTGGTTATAATAAAATTTGTTAGCGTTTGTTCTTTGGTGACACCCATCCCCTTTCAGTTTTGCAGCCAACGACGTGACAGCGGAACTCCCTTTTTGGAGAGAGAGGGAGAGAGAAACGGTAAGGAGCATGTAAAATATGGGGGGGGGGGGTACGAACGCGTTGAGATTATTGCCGGGAGTTATTATCATTATTTAATCTCGTCGCAAGTTAGTAATGGTTATTAAGAATTATTCGCTACTACTAACTGTTATTTGCTGTTATTTGCATTTATTTACATTTTATAAGAGAAAAAAACGCTAATAAAAGTTATATGCATTTCCTAATTAATTTAAAGTATTGAGTATTGATAATAGATATGAGTATAGTTGTTTATAATTAATTATTATTAATATTGTTGTATAATTTATAATTATTATACCTGTAGTAATTAATAGTTAACTACTAACAAGCACTAATAACATGAAATTCTTACTCAAACTTAAAAATTACTTGCAGTTGTGGGTTAATTAATAATAAATATTTTTTAACGAGTATTAATAAATATAGATACTTAGTAGTAACTATTAATTATTAATTAATAAATAATGGTACCATCAGAAAAAGCAAATAAATGCAATTCATAACTGTTAATAAGAACTTAAAAGAATTACTAATTGTTATAAGCGTCCTTAATCTCCCTCTTATTATTTGTTATAAGCATTTATTTGCTTTTATTCGCTATTTTACGCAAAAGTTATTTCCGCCTGGGATACACCAGGTTATTGTTTTGTCCGCTTTGCACAATTTTTCTTCGTCGATCAGGGGCGCAAATGAAAGATTGCTTCACCAGCTTTAAGTTTGTAACCTCATTTAATCAGACCCCGCACGGCCCTTACATGGGAATTGATAATTATAGCGTTTACCATAATTACAACCCCCCGGTCTCGTGTGATCTGAGCGAAGCAAAGGTGTAGGCTAGCGTCACACGAGACGAAAATCTACTTTCCCGCACTTGGGAGATCGCAGGGACTCAAGGCACAGTCGGACTTACGAATCGGCCGTTGAACGTAAACTATAAATCGTCGAAAATAAAAATTGTATGTCATTAGTTCTACCTCACATTAGGTCTATTAAGCTAGCACCGACACTCGCTGACGTCATAATTAAAACTATTTCTTAATTTGTTGCTCATTTGCTTAAAAGAATTTTGCACTGAAGACGATGAAGAGATATCAGCTTTGCAATGTTCCCATCATTTAAGAGTTGTCCGATTTAGCCTATCATTAGGCAATAAATTAGTAACAAAATACGCCGTTACAATCACAAGAAAAAGTTGTTTGGATCCAAAAGCACAAGTATTGGTCGGTGATGACTATTAAGCCTTAAGCTATCACCGCCACGATATCTCCGAAATGGCTGGAGCAAAGAAATCGGGAATAGCGTAACAAATTACCTTGCAAATTCAGAATTAATTCGCGAAAGAGTTCTCGGATTCCAAGCCAAGAAATAATGATCTTGGTGTAGTAAATACTAATAGAAGTACCCAAAAGTCTAATATGTATCGACGAACCGTCCTTCTGTCAAAGTACTTCGGTGAATAGCTTTATAACAAAACAGTCCGAATGCGGCGAGACATTAATATAATTATGTGCGTTGATTGAATAAACGTATTTTTAGCGAAATAAAAATATTAAAGAAGTAGAAAATGTCTATTTTTCGAAATTAGTTTGTAAAAAAAAGTAAGAAAATGTTTTCGATATTGTTTTTTCGTTTCCTTTCTATAATTCATGTAATATTCTTTTTAATAACTTCTATTTCTGCCTTTAAATATTCAAGAATAAATGAATAAATCTCTGATTTGAAAAAACAATTGTGGCCTCATCTGTAATTCCATGTACTAACCGCTTATTATATACCAACGTACTATAGTGAGTGTTGATCGTTGCCAACTAAAATAAATTTTGTTAGTGCAATTTTTTATATTTGTTTTTTCAGTATACAAAACTCTTCACATAAACTCCATGCCTTATCTTGATTGATTCTCGTTTTTCAAGCGACATACTAGCACTAATACTAAGAAAAATGTGAAAGAACAAGATACGAACAAAGAAAACATCTACTTCGACGTATTTTACAAAGAAAATAGACAACTCTCGTTTTCTTATTGCAAAAGAGAAACAAAATTATAATTACAAGCATAAATAGATTAACACTGTAAGATCTAACCACTGTAACGTACATAGTTTCTTACATAAAAAGTTGTACTATTCGTATTTCAGTAGTTATAACTCAGTATATTTATTCGCATGCAATATATGTGTATGTAGTTAAATAAATTTAAAAAAAATGTTAAATATTGACTCAACATGAATATGAAACATACATCACCGTTACGTATAGAGCTTACGTAATCAAATTTTATGACCTATTAACGCGCACGCGTACGTGTGTCTTTAACTAATAAAATATGACTTTTACAATTATTAAAAATGATAAGAAAACGATATTCTCTCCATAACATAACATTACAAATGTGGTTGTTAACAGCAGTTATATAATAATTATTCATTATTTTCGTACAATAGAAAAACACAAGTTTACTTTTTTTCCTCCTTTAATTGTATATATTATGCGATAAAATAATTGTAAGTCTGAAATGGCCAAACAGTTCTTATATAGTTACAATAAAAAAAATACAATTTGTACATTAAATATATTTCAAAGTTTAAAAATAAAAATGTCTGAAACGACATTTTCGATAAAAATATAATTTATAAATATTTCTTAAATGTCCTCTTCACTTCTTTACTTTATTGTCAGCGTTTGAAACGTACTGCGTCAAAATGGTATCCACTTTGACAAATGTATCATCAGTCTAAAAGAAAATCCCAAAAACATTAATTATAAAGATTCCAACCACAATCCTTACCCAACCCAACAAACCATACACTCACCTTTGCAAAACATGTACGGGTCAGATCCTGTCCTACAGCCTTACTATCTTTACTATAATATATCGTTGCAGGGTAGATCTCGATACCGAGCTTCTCCACCATCCACTTGGCAAACTTTATATCTTCCCAACGGTCACTAATATGGTCCAAATTCGGTCTAGCGTCCATCCCAGTCCAGTTCGATAGAAGGAAGAATCCAGCTTGTGGGACAGTCGGGACTATGCCGACCTTCTTGTAAATCCTCACGAGCGCGTCACGTTTAGCTTTCAGTTTACGACAGGTTTGTTTGAAGTAGGAGTCCGGGTGATCTAGCTCCTCGTAGATTCGTTCTAGAGCGCGGGCAAAGGCTTCCTATAAATAGAGAAAATTATATTGAATCATATAGAAAATAGGATAATGATCAAATTTGGTTTCAATCAAATGAAATCTAAAAAAAATTAATTAATTAATAATAAAATCAGCAATTTATAAAAAAATAATCCATCAAGAAACTATTGAGTTAAATTATTTGTATATCATGAATGAAAGACAAATGGGATAATTAGCCAGATTTAAAATTCAGAAAAAAAGTATATCACAATGATAAGATGTATACGTTGTACTACAACTGATTTTTTTTATTTTCTTAATACATGATTAGAATGAGTAAGTCAACTGACGACAAATATTTAAATTCAATACCAAAACTTTCCTTTTCCAAACTCAATTTATTTAATAAATAAATTTTTATCTTATGTACTTAAAATAAATATTTGCTAACTCACTGTATAGTTCTCACTCAAGCATTGTTCAAACTTACTACTTAAATTCTAATCACCTAATTAAGCAAGATTTGGTATCCACTTGGATAAATTGTAAACAGCAGTCCAGGTGGTACAAATATTCATAACCAAACAAGAATCAATAATTACCTGCAGAGGTGTGGTGTTGGCCAACACCATGAATTCGTTAGCCTGTTTCATGTAACCAATCAGATTTGACGGTCCGTAGGCCCAGCCGATCCTCCAGCCCGTAACAGCGAAGGTCTTGCTCGCCGAACCGATGATAATCGATCTTTCGAACATCCCCGGTAATGACGCTGTATTATGTATAATTCAATAATAAAGATATCATGTATGATAAGTAGCCTCCTCAAAGTCAATTTTAGTATGTACACACGATCGTCAATGACATTAAGATAACTGAATGACGTGGAGGGGATGTACAATACCGATCTCTGTTATGACGAAACTATTTGTTTCAAGAATGTTTTTTTAAGGCGTTGTTGAAATTTCGACTTAAAACTTTCCAGAATGATTGATAATTACATTTCGTTGCTAATTGTAGATCGCGCACAATAATAGATAATACATACCGATCCGCACGTGTGTCACTTCGGGCTCGTAGATCAACCACTCGTAGACCTCGTCAGCGACTACGACCGCGTCGTGCTTTATTGCCAGATCAGCAATGAATTGTATTTCATCCATGGTGAATACCTTCCCTGTTGGATTGTGCGGGTTGTTCAATAAAATACCCTTTGTATTGTCATTGAACAATTTGGCCAACTCGTCCCTGTCGAACGTCCAATCTGCCGAGGTGGGGATCGCGCTGCTTGTGTTCGTCTGCGCATAATAAATAAACCCAATTAACGTACCACCCGTATTACCCATGCGCATATGCTCGACTCAACATATTGAATTGTATCAATTTTTCTTTAAACGTATAAATTAATTATTGATTACTATTAAACTATTCACATAGTAATATTAACTACCCTCGTACAAAGCAGAACAATACGAGATACATGAAACTATTTATAAAACATTGAAAACCTTATAATTTTCTTTGTATAGTTGCAAAAAATCAAGACATCGAGTCGTAAATAATTACGCAGGAATCTTACAGATTTCAGACTTGCGATGCGAGGTACACCACCGGCAATGGTAATTATAGATGGGTAAGGATCGTAGAACGGCTCAAAGACGATCCACTCGTCACCCGGGAAGGTGAGACTCTGGAGCGCGGCGAAGAGTGACCCTGTCGCGCCGATTGACACCATCACGTTCTTCATGGGATCCAGCCGACGGTTTATTTGGTCTGAATAGAGCTTGGCGAGTATCTTTACCAATCTCTCATGGCCCTATTCATATAATTTTGTTAATAAGCTTTTGTATAATTTATAAATGCATCGTAATCAAACAGTATGTATATCTTATAGTATTAACAAAATTATGTTAATTGACCAATATTAAACCAGTCAATATTAAAACTTCACTGTTCGTACCTAAAATATCTTCTATTACATTAAGCAGATAAAAATCCGACTTTTTCCACGATTTCGCCATTATTTTTTTTTTCACGACTTCCCCTTTATATACGTAACTTACAATAAGTTATTATGGATATGGATATACATATTTGTGTTCTATAAATGTATATAATATTCGTATAACATTATAAGAATAATATATTATTTTAGAATAACTCTTCAAATACTTAAAACAAAGTATATAATATAACAAATAATTGGTTATTCATTTAAAAAAAAAATATAACGAAAATAAATTACTTTTAATTTCACAAATATAATATTTTAATATCTTTAATACCTACCATCTCATGATACAATACACGCGAGAACAAGATAAATAAAAATATGAATAATCGAATAAAAATATATATTATTATATTTAAATTTGTTATTTTTAAAAATATTCAGAATTTAAATTCAACAAAGGTATAACTGACCGAGCGTTAGCGAGGGAGGTACTTCGCTAGTTAATAACTATTGCATTTTTAATTATTTAATAGCAGTATTCCGATAAACGCTTGATTATTGATAATTTGTTAATGAAATGCGTTTATGTATAAAATGCCTACCTGAAATCGTGTGTACTGATGAAAGAGCTCCGAATCGGGTTCTCGAGTAACATTTACTAAAGCTTCTTTTAAAAATTCCGGGGTACTATAGTCTGGAAAGCCGAGACCAAGATCTACTGGCTTATATTGTCCGGAAAATGTGGTGAAATTAGCGCTGTAACAGAAGTTTACACATTTAGTATATAAATAAACAACTAATTGATTTGTACGAATACTATATGACTTACAGTTCTACGTTCTCAGTACCAGCATATCGGGGAGACTGAGGAAAGTACTTTTTCGATGATACTTCCTCAACTTGATCCCAGATCAGTAACTGGTAAAAAAAATTTGCGTTTTTATATCGGTATATTTACAACAGAAAAGTAAAAAAGAAAGTATTTTAAAAAATTTTAAAAATATAATATAGCAAAAAATTTCTTAGAAACTACACAAAATATATCAAAGATGAAAATCATTTTCAATAAAAAAATTTGGCATGATACTCAATTTGTATTAATTAATACTAATAGATTAAAATTAATAAAAATACCGTAAATAAGGCGAAGAATAACAAATTTCTTCTTGGTCCATCCATCTTCTTACTTGTCAAAGGAACCACAAAACGTTCTGAAAAAATTTAATCACTTAAAAAAATATGCATTTGTAAAAAGGCTTGTTTTATCTAAATTATATGTTAGTTGCAAAATTTTCACATTGGCATTGAAATTAATACCTCCGTTATTATTATTATTTTATTCTTTTTGCTAATCTAAACCTTCTTTATTATGCTTATTCGCAAAAAACTAACTGCAAGTAGTAGTATTAGTATTTATGCAAAACGACATAACGATAATTCAGCTTGTTTTCACTTATCAATTAGGACAATTATCTAAACTGCGATTTATGAGTTTTAACTGTGGTTCACTTTACAGTATAACTTTGAATTAGAAATGACCAGTTCTATAGCTACTTACTTCATTAGCGTATATTTCACGTATATATTTTATTATCACTTGTTTAGTTAATAGATAGGCCAGATAAGTAATTTAATGGTCGGGACATGATATTCAAATAAAAGAAGTAAAAGTTAATGTGAATACTTACAACAGCCTTCGCAATAGTTATTTTCCTTTTGATTTAGTTCTGTGTAAAATTCTTTTATAAGAGAACAAAAATTTGGAATGTGGCTTTTTACTTAGCATAATGTAGAAATATATGCCAACGGAGTCACTGTATATTATCTCCCAATGTTTTTTACTTTGAAAATTTTAATTTGCACAACCACTTGCACATACATAAACACGAGCATGTTTTACTATTGTACTTTACTCATTCAAACTGCGAGTATATTTACATTTTTGATGTCGACTTATAACAACTTCGCAAAGATCAATATCGTTATAATCATCAGGAATTATTTAGATGAAGCAAGATTTTTTGAATTTTCATGTCATCAAAAAGTAGTAGTATTTATTCAATTATACACGAGCACTACTCAGAGGAGCCTTATGTTTATGCATAAATAAACCTATTTTTATTATTGTTGTCACTTAACTTTCTTTTGCAAATTTATTCAAATTTATAATAATTATGATCTTACGTTCTTTGTTAAAACTTTCATAGTCAAATATAGAAAATTATAAATTTTATAAGATATTATTGAGAACCTAGCATTTCTTTGACAAAGATAGTGAATACATATTGATTTCTTTAATTACCTATGATATAATAGCAGATGTATATTTTTTGGTACAACGCCGGTAAAATTGATTGTTTTTTAATTTACTTCATATAATAATATTGAATGACAATACGTATTTTTCCTTTATTTTCTCAAATGGAATCACTGAGCTGAATTCAATTACTGAATATTTAAAGTTGATAATTTATTTAGTTTTTTTATTGTTTTATTCACAATAAGAAGAGAGTTGAACTCTCATGGCTATAGCTTTTATAATGCCATGCACCAACGCGTTTTTTACGTCTAACGATATTTTAACACCATAATGTACGTATAAACTTTTCTTAATCAGCTGAAATGAATACCTTTTGTATTAACTATAATGTTGTGAATTCTAATTATACATAAACATTAACTTATAACGTAATCATTAATAAAAAAATAATGTGTATACATTATATACTTAGGTACTTTTATAAATTCAATCATACACTAACGTACAAAGCTGGTCGGCCGCATATATATATATATATATATATATATATGGCATATATATAAGTTCTCTGGTGAGTCGAGAGGTCAACATTTTTTTTTCTTTTAAAATCACCTAAATCGCTTCGTAATCATCCCATATGTTACCCTAAATTTTTTCAAATTTTTTTCATTTCTAGTTTTTTAGTGGCAGAGGGTCAAAGTTGGTGATTTTAGCATTTTCTGCACTGAGAAAAAAATTTTTTAGATTCAAAGAAATGAATAGATTAGAAAACCAATTTTCTGAAATCAAGTAATTAATT